>WURT03162803.1:0-10675 GCA_009936505.3 Holothuria glaberrima | reverse complement strand
AAGTAAATTGTATAGAAAGTTTTGACATGACTCCCGCATTTGCCTGGACCTTTTAGTGGAATTTGACCCCACCTTTTCTAGTTAATTGTACCCCAACATTACACCTTTTCTCTTCTTGATGACACTATATAACACAATCGTGTTGGTATGTCGTTAAATCCCATCTAACCATCTAACCATCTATTCTTCTATGTAAGATTTTTTAGGAAAGGTGGCAGAATCATTGAAGAATAAGAGATTATGTTTAGATCTCTTGGTACTTAATTGGTGTTCTGATTTCTTTGTTCCACAATTCTGTCACCTTAGGGGAAGTTCGATGAAAAAGTATGGGAGCTCTCATTCTAGCGGTCATGCTGTGTTCCTGTCAGTATATTCTTTTGTATGATGATGACACTGACCCAAGCTACCATTTTAAAAGAAATTTCTCAATTTAACTGTTTTGCTAAAAGAAGACAGAAAAGCACACCTCCTTAGTAAAATAGCATCTTATGAATATGCAAAACACAAAAGCACACATCCTTAATAGAATAGTATCTTATGAATATGTAGTCTCGTATCTCAAATTTTGTATTAATAGACAAATTAACACATATTTTAGGAATAATCAAAAACTTAGATGAGTTGGAAAGGGCTATCCTTCCCTTACATACTGATGTGGGGATGGGCGGTACTGCACAATTTTGGTGCCAGTACTACTGGTTACCCAGAACCGGTATTGTGAACAGTACCGACTTCTAACTCATTGTTGGAAGCATGTTGGCCGTATGATGGTGTGGACCCCAAACACAGAACCCAAAGCCTACAGAAAGGGCTTGACTTAACACAAAACATGATAACATGCTGACATGATGGAATTACAGCCAGGCTCTCTGTACCATGTCAGTTGATACGAAAGATTTCATTTTCAGGGAGAGATTAGTGTGAAATATTAAAATCATGGCAAATCATGACATAAAACAAGAGGTACAGTTGTTTTTGTTTGGAGTGAAAAAAAAGTATCAATATGTTTTATCAAAAACCGGTAATAGTTAGCACACAAAAATCTTCTGTATTTTCATCACTGGTACTACTGATACAGGTATTTATGTGAATACCGGTATACTGCCCAACCCTATACTGATGGCTAATTGTCACAGCCATGTCAACTCACCACCCCAACTGTATCTCCAGTGACTTGTGCGAGATTCCATTCTGCGCAAGAAGTGCTATACGAGTATGCTGTTAGTGGGTCCTGTTGTATCATGGGTGCGCCCAGTGTTCGAAATAACACTTTCGCACATGCACTAAGGCATGTAAACTTTTTGACTTTCAAACACATAAAAGTTGTTTACTGGGCATGCATGTAACATTTATTCAAAGGGAGATTCCAAGAAGATGTCAATTGGTGTCAAAAATTAAGTTATTTAGATCAGATAAGTTCAGGGTTGCATTTTGTAGTTTAGACATTGGCAGATTTGTGATCGATCTCCGGATTGTAAAAAATATTTTTAAGTTGCATGCAAAGGTGCATATTATTTTATTTTTTGTATTGGAAGACTGGGTGCATTGTTGCTTGTGGTAACACCACTTTTTAAAGGAATTGTTAAGCAAAACATTAGTTTTGACATGTAAAAGAACTACAAGCCTTCTGAACCTACTTGTTGTTCTCAAGATATCAGCAAATGAAGTAACTGCATTTGTGACATAAATTGAACTTAAAGCAAGCAGGAGTTATGGTCTCCTCACATTTATGAGAAACCTAATGAGTAATTCTTTGTTTTGTCTGTTTTTCACTCTCTTGTGTTTGACCTTGAATCTGATCTAGCTTTCCATAAAATTCTCATTGCCTTTCATGCTCTCACATAACATAAGATTATGGAGAATTGTTGCAGAGTTAAAAAAGAAAAGAGAGCTAGCTACGCTCATTAATGTGAGGTTATGATGTCACATGTGCTTGCTTCAAGTTCACTTTTGGTTTAAAATGTCACAACTTCACCTACTTGTTCTGAAAGCCACTCATGGGATTTTTATGCAGTTTCACCAAAATACTGAGACAAACTCTTTCATTTGTGTAGTACTGAACATAAGAGATTTTTTTTACATACAAAGTGATTAGCATATTGTGTCTGTAAATACTGTAAGTTCAAGCTAAGGGTTAGCTCTCATTCAGATTTTATTGATAGTATTTAGTTTAAGTGCATGTTGACAGCTTTTGAGAATTTAAAGAAGTGCCTCTGAAGTATGTTATCTGATGTAGACATAGTTATTCATTTAAAATTGTTTTCATTTTTTCATCCATTGTGAATGATCCCTCCAGAATTGGTAATTATTCTTAGTATTGGAGCTTTTTTTTGGAAAAAAGAAACTACCTCTTCTTTGTGCGGACAAGTATATAAGCATGTAATCTGGTTTTAGACTTTGAGAAGAAAAAAAGAGAAAGATGAAGGGAAAAAGAGAGAGATGAAGGAAGGAGAGGTTGCCAGACAGCTTGTAAAGTCATATGTATTCAGTTGTTCCTGTTTAACGTTTAGTTCAAAAGGTACTGAGAATAGTAAAGAATGCTGGCCGTTGAGTTTGAGCTACCCCCCACTCCCCAATCCCCCCCCCCAAAAAAAAAACAGCAAGCATCTAAGCATCTATCACAGTGGACTTTATCATAAAATATGGTGTTCTTGGACCCTTTAGTTGTTATGAAGTATTAATTTTTTTTTTTTTTTTTTACTAGTTTATCAGAAGCTGATATGTTAAGTTCATTATTTAAAATTTTACATAAAAAAAACTGTTTCAACTTTAATTTTTGGCATGCTCACGCTTTCTCTAACAAGGTGTTATATTCCCTTGCACTGAGAAGATTGTATATGTTCAAATGCATCAAATTCTGAATTTTCTTCAAGTTTGCATTTTTTTTGGGAGGGGGGGGGGAGTGTGGGGGGAGTCATTTTTCTTGACATGATCAGTACTGTGAGAACAATATTTGGATATAATTAGTGATGTGGGTGCTGTCTTCATTGTACAAATTTGTGAATAGTGGCTGTTCTTCTATTCTTATGCATAAAACTAAAACGTCAGGATTCTCATTATGGTGAAAATCTCGATACATATACTAAAGTCAGCTGGAGATGTTTTAGGGTCTTGCTCTATGGACTACTTTAATTCGTTGTTCTGTCTCTGTGCTTAATTTTACTAGAATGTAAAAATACCAGACAAGTGCAAAAATTGCTATAAAGAGAGTTATTTTCCATATGTCTGCGTATTGAAAATGCTCATTGCTGGAAGAAGTCCCATCTAAAGGGCATACACGGTCACCCCAAACTTATTTCCGCAGTCACCCCAAACTTAATTTTGAAACAATAGCCAAATCTCACAAATTTCTTATTTCTCTTCCAAGTGTCTTTCGTAATATTTCAGGACTTAAATATTGCAAACTCAAGGTAAACGAGGGCGTTACTCCTCCTAATTTTCACAATTCAGTGAGAAGAAACATTGACATGGGATGCTTCAGAACCATTCATGAAATAGAGTAGACTCCTACACTAATCCAAATTGGGGTGACTGCATTTCCCCTTTAAAGAACAAGTCTGCTGAGAATTGTCAGATGGAATTCAGTCTTTTTAGAACTGCATACAATGGATGCTTTTTACAGTGGTAAACTGATTGCTATGGATACATTGTGATAATTGTCTAATTATGTAACTTAACTATTATTTCCTTTTGTCGTTTTGGTGTGGTTAATAAGATTAATTTTGTCCAGCACCCTGCTGGATTTTAGTATTGTTGAGAGGGATTCTTGCTAGAATTTTGGAATAATCTCCAGTTTTGTCATTTTTAGGTCTGAGTAAGTATGAATATCATCATGAATATTCACGTGTGATTATGAGAACATGCCATAGATGTACTATGTAATTGCATACATAGAGTATGTTAGGCACATTTTCGCGCCCATTGAAAGAAAGATCGTTTTTAGTCACGTTTGCTGGTGATGTTTTTTTTTTGGCTTGTTTTCCCATTCAGATTTGAAAATTAAATCCGTTAACCGAAGTGACGCCAAAAAAACAAGTCCCTGACAAGTCTCAGATACCTACACGTGTCACAGTTGAAGGGTGGGAGCGCCGAGGTATGTATTTCCTGCCTATTTCACTATGGAACAGTCTGGCTGTTGACATCCAATGTAATAAAGTAGAGTGGAAAGACCTTTGGATCAAGGGCAGTACCATTATGATGATGGGAGTCAAAATTCATACTTGTGAATAGTATCCACTGAATTCATGTTCATGATAAATGGCTTGCTTTTATATACTTTGTAATTATACCTATAGCTTCAGTGGACTGAACTCATGACAAATAAAGACAGTGAAATAGTGAACCTATTTTTAAACACATACATGTAATGTAATGACTTCTGCCTCATTTTTGTAGGCAACTACCAGGCAGTAGCAGAATGTGTTACCCCGGCCGATCCCGTTTGTTGTATGTCTGGCTAGGCTGTCTGGTGACCTGTAGGTCGTATTGAATAGATCACACACAAACCCAGCATTGCATGTGGAAAAGGTGTACTGTATGCTAGCTGGCTCAGTTCTGCTGTGATATGAACACAGCAATTTTTAACATTGAACTAGCAGTAGTAAGGCTGTGAGGAGGAAGGTCAGTGTATATAGATATATATTTGTGATATGACTCTAGCACAAACTCGCTCAACTGGGTACATGTGTGTTTGCTCAGTTCAGTTCTATGGGTGCTGACGTGAGTTCGGCACAACGGATTTTTTTTTAGTACCGATCATCCAAGTGCAGGATCATGGCTTACGTGGACGTATATATGCAACGGTGAGTTTTAGAAAATAGGCACCATTTTGGACGTTTGCTGAGTTTATCTACAAACAAAGAGTTGGGTATGTTCACAGTGGTACATAATCAGTTATTATTTGTTCTGAGTGTCTGAGTTTTCCCGTTTCACTCAGCGTGGATACAATTATAGGTCACACTGAGCTTGTGTGTACATTAATTTAACATAGGCGTTGGCTCTGAATCTACTGACAAGTTTTTTCCATTCCGTCGTAGGACCTGTAGGGTAATTTTTACCAGGTTTTGTGTTTTAACTGATATTTTTAAACTTGAAGGGGAAATCAGTTTGAATTTTGAGGTAGTTTTTGAGTTGTTATTACATGAATACTGGATCTTCTTAAATCCTAACAGAATAAGTTTACAGTTTCAAATTTTTTTTTTCTCGTCATTAATTGTGAAAACAGCTACAAAGGCGTCACTGGGTACGACCTTTTGTTTCGTTGATTGTAGTGTAAACATGAATTACTCTAATACTGGTACAAGGTGGAAGCCAAGGGACATTGAAGAATGTGAAAAGCACATGGGTATGTTAGTTTACAGAGCATGGCACATGGCACAACCAAAATGGAGGATAACGGAGATAGGTGGCAGGCGTGTAAACGTGTGTGCCATGCTATAGTTCAGTGGTGGAGTCTATTAGAGGTGTATGCCAGTTGTTTGTGTGGAAGGGAAATTTTTTTCTTCTTTTTCAATTTGGTAAGGTCATGTGACTTATACTCTGCTTCTATGTTTATGTTAGGTATCAGGCAACAGGAGTTGTACAATGTCAGTGGATTTGCTGAACTGTAGAATGTGCTGTGTTACATTGGACTGTACCATGCAGGGCTTGAATTTTTTCCTGGTTAACGTGCGCATGCGCTAATATTTAATCACTGTCTGTCTGAGTATGGGAGGGCTAGACTATAGACTTCTACGTGCGATAAGTATATTGTTTTCGCGAACGTGGGACGTCCTTTGCCATCCGGGTTGTTCATTTTGGTGTGAATCGTGTCCGCCACTCCTTGAATTTTGGGTTTGTTTCCCTACATTTTTCTTTTTGCCTGCTATTAGATTTTTAATATTGAAAATTTTTTACATGGATACATTATCCCCTATACTTATTTCAGCATTCTTTTTGAATGCGTTTTTTACATGTTCGTTACGTTTTCCCGCCTATTCTGGATAGTTCATCGCAAGTGGGTTTTTCCAGTGTTCCAAAGTTGGCCATTTTTCCCCATGCCTTCCGGGTACATTTTACAGTAACTTAGGTTGTTAGTTTTGATAGCCATATGTATTTTCCCCGCTGTTTCAAGCCCTTAATTTTTACATTGTACCCATGTGTGCAGTGTCGCTATTTGACAAGTCACGTACAGCACTTGGTCCACTTTTTGCCACTTTGACCATAAAGTAATTTTATTTTTTTAATTTTCATATTCTAGATGTTATGACTTTATGAGAGAAACATCCTATCATTTTGTAAATTCTGACACTTGGCCTTGTTAATATTACTGAAATATGACAGAAAAAGAATAATTTATTTTACATCGAATGAAGAGATGTGGACACGTTCAGTTAAAGCGTTTCTAGCATTTTTAGATACAACCCTAGAAATTTCAGGCATTTCAGAAAGAAAGGGTCAGTTTGAATTGGGTGGGAGGTGAAGTAATGTTATAGTGCAAGATAATGTACTTGGACACTTAAAAAATCAAAGATGTAAAGAGTTCAGGAAATTTCCTATCTCAGGAAATTGGAAGTCTTGAGCAAATTCTCAGGAAATCCATTTTGCTTGAGAAAAAGTTTCGCAGTGGTTACAGTGGGTGGAAAAGTTTTTAGGGTTCTTGGAATCTTTTAACAAAAGAATCTTATTTCTACTGCATGAACATACTTGAAAAACGGAAAAAGATAGCACCATTTTGCACCTAGGCCTCCTCCTGAAGTGAAAATTTTTCTCAAAGGGGAGCCCTCTTCTTCAACCACTCCCCCAGGTCAACAGTCCTGGATAACACCGTTGCAGGAAATGGACCTTCACTTCGCTTTCATCTCTGAAAAATACTGTGATGGTCAATTTCCATTTACACTAGTCCAAAGAAAACAAAGATATACTTACAAATTTGTTTGTATGTGGTTCCATTAATTGCAAAAACTTGGTTGTAATTTGTTGCTTTATCATATGTAGTACCTGCTTAGAGAGCAGAATTTCTTTTACCTTTAATTCTCTCCCATGACAATAACCTCTCAGACAACTGGGCCCACCTAGAAAAGAAAATTTGAAGTTGTGTTGGGGATGGGAATGGAGGGGGGGGGGATGAGGGAGTGCTTGAGTTCTCCATCCATGTTTTCTCCCTGTTTAAATAAGTAATGGCATATTTGCATGCATCCCTCTTAGACACTAGTTTAACATGCATGAGTGAGAAATTGCAGGGCTGATCATTAACTTGAAAAACAACTTGCCCAGTGGGACAAGTGGCATACAGAATTCACTTGCCCTGATAAATTTGAACTTGCCCTGAAATGGCAGAGAAAAAAGGCAAGAAAACTGAAACTTAACTGGTAACTGAAAATGATGGGTTCTCTTGGTAAAACACAAAGTGAAACTAAGGGTACCATTCAGTTGATTGGATACCACAGTGGCGGTGGGGGTGGTCATGGTTGAGGAGGGTGCTAGCAAACCATATTCCCTACCCCCTAGCCATGCACTCAACTTTAATTGAGAGTAGTCAAGTGCAGGGCTGAACATTAACTTTAAAAACAACTTGTCCAGTGGGGCAAGTAGCATTCAGAATTCACTTGCCCTGACAACTTTTTACTTGCCCTGGGCAACAGGGCAATCCTTAATGTTCAGCCCTGATTATTTTAAGAAATATCATTTACTCAAACATCAGGAAAAATTAACAATACATTGTTCAAAAACTTTATTGCAGTTAAAGTTGGCCAGCCCCATCTGGCACATTATGGGGCCTGAAGAAAAAGTTTTAATAAAATACTGAGATATAGGGCAATATATATACTCATTTCAGCATGCAGACTTTGCCAGGGTGATGTTTGGAGGAACAGCTAAGGCTGTTGTGGCACTTAAAATGTTAGTAGCAGACTCACAAGTTACAGTATATCTTGTGCCTATAAAGTGAGCAGTAATTCCTCTCAACTAGGTATTTCTTGTTCAGTAGATTGCATGTTAGATGCTATTTGGAATGTCAAAGGTACACGCAGCAGTGAATGATGATTGGAGGGAAAAAGTTCTAATATTATGTCTTTGCAAGAATGAAAAAGTTGTACAAATGAATTGGAAGTTTCTTTCTTACTCTCTCTTTAGCAACCATTTTTCCTGATTACAGGCTTTCCCCTGGCATTCTTTTTGTTAGGTGGCCACCTCACATTTTTTGGCTACCAACTCACAGGCAACTGCTATACTTGCCAGCTTTACTGTACTAGCTATTGAAGTATTGACAGGTCTCCCTCACTGTTGGTACCAAATCTGGCACCATATTACCCCCATGAACTTGTACCACCTCGCACTCTCCAAAACCCAGGGAAACCCTGGGATTTAACTTACAAAGTAGTACAAACCTTAGAGACATGTAAAGAAGTTGTGCCACTTTGTACTGCCAGCTGATTGTGTTCCTATTTTGTTACTGAATCAAACATGGACCAGTTGGAACCAGCAATTCTGAGACTGGCCAAGAGTACAGCCTTAGCAACAGCTTTTTATATCCTTCCTCAAAAAAAGTCTAAACGTGCCTTGTTGCAACTTCATCGCAGGGCTTTCAAGAATTCATGATATTGAATCTTGGCCTGGATGGATATTGTATTTCGTTGGTTGTCTGGCATTCCAGCTTGTAGAGAGTATGGTTAAAGGCGGAAAGTCTCCATATTGTTGCTGATTGTAGAGTATCCTCAGCAATGTTACCTGTATGGGATTTTGGATTTCCCAGGTATGTCACTTTTCATTCCCAGGTCATGATGAACCGGGCATGTAATAAGGTTGTACCTGTGTAGTAGACATTGATGTTTGATTCTTCTGAAGTGATGAAAACTAGTCATTTGGAAGTAATTTCCAGCTCGTAAAGTAATTGTTGTATACCCGTATGATGGTCAGGGTTTTGTATAGGTCCTAATTGCATCACTGTTTAACATGTGTTGTCCTAAGTAATAGCTTTACCATACAGCACTTACTTCAATACTACACATGACTGGCTTCTGGTTATTTAAGATCATATGAAGTAGTAGGAATATTATTTAGATGCTGTAAAGTGCTTATCTGAGCAGTTTAGAAATTCTCCTTTTCTTGTAATTCTCCTGTGTAGAGAACATTGCCCCCACCATTCTTTCAGAAGTATTGTGACGAGCCTTCCACATTGATCGGTTGTAATATTTGCAGAGCTGTTCATCCTGCAAGAAGCTGGCCAAATGGGAAGAAAAAAGGGAAGTAGGGAAGTAAAGCAAAGTGACCGAGGACACTTAACTAGTCGAATACTAACTGGGTTAGTATATATTTGTAAAAGACAGGTAATCACTCATCCTACCGTACAGTACCTCCTTTGTACCCGGAGTTGCAACCAGGTCACTCTTTTTGTGTCAAGTCAACTACACTCATTTTAGTGACTCGAGTCAAGTCACTGTTATTTCAAGTGGGGAAAATCGGCCGGAATTTTTCAAGTCAGGCAATTTTGCAAGTTGTGACTCAAGTCATGACTTGATTACAACTCTGTTTGTACCATACCTTGTCTTCAGTTGTTGGAAATTATTTAAATCATTAGCAGTTTAGCAGGATGCCCTCATTCAAGGGCACATACTGTCCTCCTTTGCCACATGTGAAATATTCCATAGCAGGGCTGGAAATCATGAGGGCAAGGTCCATTTTATGTTAGCTTTTAGGGCACAGTTATGCATCTAAAAGGGCACCAAAGCCAAACAGAAGATTTTGTGTTATCTGGTGTATGCTTGGTTGTAAGTATACCATTTTGAAGGGCACCAAGGCCATTGCCAAAACTACGAAGGTCATGGCCTTCTTAGCCTTCGTTTATTTCCAGCCCTGCCATAGGACCTTCAGAGTTTTCATTTATCTCATCCCCACAAAGAATTCAGCATCCCCAGGCATTTCGTTTGCACCAGAAAACTGATGGTAACTTCATTTACATAGCCACAGTGCATTTGCATAGTTGAGGTAAAGCTCATTAATATTAAGTATAACTTCTTTGGGGCATGTGAAGAGAATCCTTGACTATTGTCACCATATGCTCACTGGGATGGTGGCCTGTCTGATGGAAGCAAAAGAGAGCTGCTCTATTTACTAGGTATGCACAGACCTTCACATGATTTGATCCTTGTTTTCCTCAGGAAATTTCTCCAGTTGTTGTGGAATTTCAGAATTGGTTTTGTCCGTTGAGTTCTCGAATTAAAGTAGTACTTTGCTTCTTGGATGAAAGTGGTACTGTGTAGTATTTCTTTCCCTTTTTGAATGGTTTTTAGCCTTGGTATTTATCCATGTTTTTTTAGATACATGTCATATTGGCCTCCTTTGCTCTCCTTATTTGAAGTGGAATAGGCATGCAAATTTTTTAGAAAGAATTAAGTTTCTGCAAATTTATAGGGTAAGTTTTACAAACTTTTAAGAAAAGGGTGATGAATTATTAAATGGACAATTTCAGTTCTAAATTGTTGCCTATCTGCCTTTCGTTGAGTATAACCTGTAAACCTGGTTTTACAGATTTTATGGCCATTGCTAAAATATTATCTCGCAATAGTTAATTGTTGATTTCAACATATGCCACATTCCATGCCCAAAAGAGTTTTCTATAAGTTTGACTGTTCTGTAAGATTTGTTCAGAATGTCCTCCACTTGATCCATTCCATTTTTGCAGTGTACACTCGCAAAA
>WURT03162792.1:0-10675 GCA_009936505.3 Holothuria glaberrima | reverse complement strand
ACACCCCGGTTACTACCAGAATTGTATCAGAATTCGCCCACCGCGACCCCATCAACCCAGCGAACGCAACGGCCGGGCGAATTTTTGTAGCTGGTGAATCCAACTGCATAGACCAGGTAGGCCTGGAAACACTTGTGCCATTTCCTGCAATGTAGTGGTCATGTTTAGGGAAAATTTCTACTCTTCGCCCGAAGGAATAGTCGCGCTCCGCTTATTTTGAACAGAACTGGCTTACTTAAAAAATTCTCTTAAACTGTTAAACGTGAAAGCTAAAAATCATGTGTTTCTTTAATATGGGAATTACTGAAAAACGTTAAAGAATCGGACAATTTCTCAATTTGCTTACAATCAAAGATAGAATATTTGTATGAAGTTAGTAGAAATTTACCGGATATTCCGTGTATTCTGTATAACAAAACTTAATATAAAATAACTTAGCTGTTAAAAACTGCTTATCCACAAAATCACCAGAGTTGAAGAATAAGGTGCATGAAATCGGCTTGATGTTTCGACTGTAGGACAGTCTTCCCCAGAGGGAGATGTATTTCAAATTTAATAGTATTAAAATTAATACTGGGTGTATGTGTGCTCGAGACACATTTTGGCGTCATCATGCCAGAATACTTGAACAAATGGACATGGACAAAATAAGTTTCCAACTTCAAGGGCCTCGTTGCTAGCGACGAACATCGCTTGCTATGCAGCCGCTTTCGGCAAATTTGTAGTTTTTTGCACTTTGAACGGTTTGTACTCAACCTACTAAAACAACACTGGACATTCAACACAATCGGACTACCACGTTAACATCACCCTTTTACGAAGGAAATACTTAATGATAATACTTTTGTTTTCTTAAAGTACTTAACTTAATAATTTGGGATGACCGTCTGGGTAAAGGCTAATTACACACTCGTTTTTCAGAGATCGGTGGGTACCATTTCATACAGGGATTCTTTACGTATTATTGCCGTACAGAACAAACATTGGGGTAATATTTATCCCCGTTGTTGGAGTGGTACGATTCCAAATGGTGGTCCGTTTTGTCAGTCCTATGACGTAAGATCGGACACCAAAATACGGCGCGTTTTGTGCGCAATCTAGTTTGTGAAACAGTAGGAATTTATGTGCTTTAAAGAGTATCCAGTCGGATTTTGTTTACCGTACAACCCCAATCAGAAGGTCCTATAAGTTCGTCCCTGTCTATAAGCTGGTACAATATCGGTATTTTGTAGCAATTAAGATCAAAATATAACATTGTAAATAACAACATACCTAGGAAGATTTATTGCACATGCCTCAATATTTTTTCTATTGGTGCGTCGTCGCGCCTCAGTGGTTTTCTGTGTATACCGCATTTGTGTGTAAACTGAATTTGCCTGTAAATCAGATTAACGTGTATACTGATTTTGTGTTAATAAGCTGGGCCCCTTGACGACGTGTCTCGAAGGTGATTTACTCTTCCTTGTTGTGGGTATTTTCGTACGGTACTCAGAGTACAACGAGGCAGGTTTATAACTGTTACAATCCTATCCTACTCCCGGGGCCGCCATTTAATGCCCCACCAGACACCAACTACATTACAGCTTGTAACTGCCAGACTCGAGGTGGGAATTGAACCTGGTGGGGCCTGCATCACAAACACGCAAAATGAAGGCGTGAGGAAGCGATGACCTTATGAGACGTACTTTTGTAGGTGGTGTGATCATGAGGTGTAGTTTTTGGGTGCTTCAAAATAAAAATACACGCGCAATAATGATTGCGTATACGTGACATCACCGTGAATTTGGATAATCCCTCGCCCATCACGGACTACCTGGCGGCGCCAATGATGTAAGTTTAGTCTTGCCTAAGAATGGCAAAATATGGCAACATTTTGCATCTAAGCAAATTTTCGTACAGTAAAAATCTCTCAAAGATGAGGGGAACACCCCATGAAAAAGTCCCGGTAAGGGCCTGACACTACCGGCCTTTGTGAAAAATATTACAAGGAGAACCTATTATTCTACATGGTGGGCAATTTGTGGGCAATGTAGCAAACACTAATTCGTATACAGTTGGCATGCATAATTATTGTTACTAGGAAACTTATATTGATTCCTTACATTATCTTCATTCTTAATGTAAAAGAATGATTAGCCAAAGAGAATAGGTTTTCTTTCCAATGTCAGTGACGAGATGATACCAAGACTCTTTTTTCTTATATTTCATACAATCATACATCCTATTATGAAACCTAACGGGCGCTGCAATTTTGCTGGTATAACGGGTTAGACCGTAAACGGTTTGGACTGACAGACCAGCGCTCCCAGGCTTGATACAATGAAACCCGGATATGGATTGCCGGCTGACTTTTCAAGTGACGGGAAAACAAAAGGAGGTATGGATTGTGATGGCACACCTAACTTGAGGGATGGACGGTGGTTGTGCTTGCCACGCCCTCCCCTCTGCTCACCCCATCATAAAATGGCTAAAATGGCCCAGAAGAGCAAAATAAATCAAGTAAAATTACTCAAAAAAAACTTGAAAATGGTGAATAGGAATTAGTCGAAATTGTTCTGAGATTATTAATACAGAATAGTGTCTCTATACCTAATACAAAATTAATAGTAACTACCATCAGTTACCACAGCTACCCACCCCTACTTCTTCATCCAGTGTCCCCCTATCTTACCCCGGAACACGACTCATTCCCAACCCTATCCGTGATTTTTGGGGGCTTAGATATGAAAAGCCAGTTTCTGGGACTTTTTAAAAAGTTGAGGGTGGGGATTTTACAAGGGTCGGGGCACATGACGACCCAAGTGATGCCAGTTTGAGCGACACTGCCCTGACCAAGTGTGAAAATACTCTCGCATTTGCCAGAGGGGCCTGAGTATATGGTGGGGCCGGCCACCAACTAAACTTGAAAAAGACCTGCGTATCTGTCGCTGCACCCGTCCCCAATATTTAATGGCATTTGCCCAGTGGCTATTTGTCAAGGGGGTATTCGTCCGAGGGGGTAGTTGTCCAGGTGGGTAGTTGTCCGGGTGGGTTTTGTCCTTGAGGGTAATTGTCTGAGGGGTATCTGTCCGGGTGGTAGTTGTCCTGGGGTTAATTGTCTGGCTTGGTATTTGTCTGGGAGGTAATTGTCCAGGGGGTTATTGACTAGGGGTAATTGTCCAGGGGGTATCCGTCCAGGTGGGTATTTGTCTGGGAGGTATTTGTTCGGTCACACATGCAGATACACGAAGTACAAATGACAACAATGACCACAAAATAGTACAGTGCATATTTGAGTGACATATCACTGTATTCTTTTACTACACTGTCAAATTACATTAATATGCTATGCTTTTTTAAGTATATAAGATTTACACCTACATAAAGTTCCTCTCTGTATCAAAAATAAGAATAAAGAAATTAATTCGGAATCAATTAAAAATATTTCATTCCTATACAATCACAGGCTATTAAGTTTTCCTTATTATGTTGGCCAATGACATAACTGAAAGGCAAACTCTTTTGAGCAAAATATGTTAGTGGAAACTGATGAACATATAAAACAATCTACTATAAATGTTGGCAATAAACTCTTTAAGAACGCTTAAGGATTTGAGGGCGACAACCATCACAATACTTCACTCATATCCATAACCCATTCATAAATAAACTTACTATAGTTTTCATAGGCATGACAGGATGATCACAAAGATGGAAGATATTCACAAAACATGCTGGGAACTGTCAAGCCCACCCAAGAGTTATAAATCAATGGTCCCACTGAGTTTACAAGGGACATGCTAGCCCTGCATCATTTGTTTTTAGAAATATATGTATCAAAAATCTTTTTATTTACAATGCACAGTGGAAGAAAATAGGAGCTGCAAAATCAGAATAGCAGCATTTGAGTGCCCAGTTACCCCTTTTTTCATTCCTGCCCCTTCGGCACAGATTAAGTTCCCCCTCCTTACCCTATAGTCAATATTGTTCACATTGGAAAGTAAACTGCTCTAATGCTCCTATGTATACAACACAATGATCAATGCTAAGGGATACAGAAGCAGAATGGTTTGAAGACTATACATACCACATGCTTGGTCTATTTTGACTATGTGCTTCCTTCTCCAGCAACAAGAAGGCATAGCTCATTCAATATTGCATTAAAAAGTAAAACAACCCTGCAAAAGCCCTGCAATATATTCAGTCAATTACACTTTTATATTGATACTGTTCTTTGAAGTTAAATTGCTACACTGACATTTGCTACTCTAGTATCTTTTCTGAAAAAATTGTTTTAATTTTTTTTTTTCTTTGCAAAGTGTAGCAAAACTAGGTCATCCACTTTACATCTGACATTCCTCTGCCAAATTCTACAAATAATTATCAAACCGGGGCTGTGGCCGAGTGGATAAAGGCAGTGGCATTTGTAGCGATGAAGCTTGGCAACTGGGAGGTTCAGGGTTCGATCTCTGGCCGGGTCAAAGTAAGGTGGACTTTTCATCCAAGAGCAATCTGTGGTTTTCCCATCTAAACTGGCCTTTCATATTCAAAAGAGACCAAATTTGATCTAAACTGTTGAGTTGGTTGGCCACTCGACGTGAAGATGTAATTCATATTAAAGCCACATAGGCTTCTCCCACATTTGTGGTCGATTAGCGATTAGCATTGTAGAACAACTGCACTACAAGGCCTGAATTATTAATTATGAAAACACTAACTTACTGATAAGCAAATGCTCCTTACTGGTTTCTATCCAATCAGAATGGAGTTTATAGTCACTACATAAATTTCCTAAACTTTTGCTTACTTTTCAAATCAAACTTTCTTTGCCAAGCAAGGTTGTACTGCTAGATTTACCCCAATTTGGCATTGAAATTATCCGTAGACAACCTTACAATAAAAATATTTGAAGTTGATGCACTGACTCTCTTAGTCTGTAGGAGCTTAAAGCTGAGTTGTTTTGATAAACTTTTTATCAGACCTGCAGACCAAAGACCTGACTTATTTTTCTACACAGCTGGCTGTGACTTGCTTAAAAACAGTACTTCATATTTCATCCCATATGATCTACAGCCACTCTAGCAAAGGACTTCTTACCTCCTTGAACAAATTTAGAGTAATTTATTTGCCAAAATACAGAAATATGAGGCTACCTCCCTCTAAAAATTATCAAGAAATGTTCAGTTGCCCTGGTACCACACACTTACAATCTACTTGAATTTCTTTTCATCCAAATAGATGCTTTCAATTTTTAACTAGCACAGTTTTCTGCAAGATGAATCAGAATGCAATATACCTTGACAACCACAAAGTGATAACTACTAACTGTAAATACAACTGTCGAGATGGAACACACCTTCTGTAATGAACAGCTAACTACAGGCCATATGTGACAACAGCAGACAGTTTTGAATGATCTCAGCAGGTGTACCAAGATGTTGCCTCTTTTTAAAATCAAGGAATCTCAAACAGACCTACAACATCTATGATTGGCTAAAACAATATAATATAGAAGCATGTAATGATTCTTCACAATTATAATTCCAAACTTCAAGTTTTCAGGGTAAAATGTGACAGAAACTGACACAGAAAAACTATTCAACATTTGCTGAACTTAAATACCAATGAAGTGCACCATCAAAGTTAAAACTTCTTTACTTACTTTTAATAAATGTTGCAACAGATTGAACCAAATCTGTTCACAATTAAACAAAGATTGCTGCTTAAATCTGAACCTTTTAAAGGGGCTTATTGAGTTGGTCCATAAAATTCATGAATTTTGTCACACTGGTTGAGATTTACTCACATCTTGATGGTAAATGATCACACTACGAGATTCTGCACATGCCACACACAACTGAAATGCCAATGATAGGGTAATGAATGACTAAAATCATTTGTTACAAATTCGTGACCAGACACTTTTGGGCAATAGGTAGTAATAATATGAAACCACTGTTCACAAAAAATTATAGTTTTCACATTTTCAGTAACTATAGGAAGTGATACATGAGTAATGAGGCTCATCAGAAGCATTGTCATGCAATGATATCCTTCAAAATCGTCACAAAAATAATTGATATCAACTCAATGAGCCCCTTTAAAACAGAAAACAAACATCCCGAAGGATCATCGAAATATAGTACTAACTGTAGCAGATGTTTGCATGGTGCTGGGATCATTTTCTAAAAATAAATGCAGACTTGGTAGATGGGTGGAGGGAGAAAAATTGCATTTTAATGTTTAATAAAAGGAGATTATAAGTTGTATACACCCTTCTGTTTTGAAATAAAAGAAACACTTAAAAGTCTACTATCGACTGCTTCCAGTTTTAATCAAAAGTTCATTGTGCTATAAATTCAACAGGCAACCATTCAGGGCCATTTCTTTAGAGTTAAGCTGTGTACTATTGGCACTTTAATTAACTCCCATTTGCTCAAATATTTATGGCAATAACATTAATCAAACAAAACAAAAAGAATAGCAAAAAAAAAAAAACCTACCCCTAATTAGCTTTCAGATCAATGACAATTCTTCAAAATGTTAAAAGGGAAATGACATCCTTTGAAAAACATTTGCAAGGACAAAAGTATCAAAATTAAAAGAACACTTAAGCAGAATGATCTCTTTAGCTTTTCATCAATCCTTCCATGTATCACATGTGAAAAACAACTATTATTAACCATCGATACCGATCAAAGGTATTTCTTCAAATTCAAATTTAAATTTAACAGTGTTATCTGTATTGTACTTCCAGTGCATACAACATGACAAAAATGACGAAATCATTTGTAAATATTTGCAATGTCATTCACTCATCTTTTTACGTACGTATAAAAGGCAAGCATTCAGTAATGGTAAATCAGTAAATGAGGGATGTAAGAAGGTTTGAAGAAAAAAATCTAAATTGGATCATGCACACAGATCCCTGCCCTCATTTGACTGGGGTCAAGGGGCAAGCTAAAGGGCTCTTGTACCAAATCAGAGGTAAACTACTAAAGTGGTTCTCACCCCTGGATTAATTTCTTCCAAATATACAGAACAAGTGACTTCCCTTTACAAAACCGACAAAGGCAAAAATCGCTTTCTCCCCACTCTTCCAAGAGCCATTCTATTTTGCTGGGCATTTGTGGTAGACGTTTTTTCTTTTTTCCTTTTAATTTCATTTCAGAAATAATCTAGAATTTTTTTTTAATTACCCATAAAATTCTGGGTTTCTGTAAAAAAACTAAAAAATTTTCAAGTGTCCTTATGACTTCTGTCTTAAAAATCTTTTACAGGATATCATTAAAACTAAGTTTAGCCGTAACGCATCACAACTGCTTACTTACATCTTATACCACAAGAAGAAAGTTATCTTACCAGCAGCTCTACTCCTGAGACTATAACACAAGAAGAAGAAACCATCAGTGTTTATCACTCTATCATCTTTTCTAACCTCCTCAAGGTGATAGGTCTACAATGAACTTGGTTAAAATTTCACCTTTGATGAAACCATTCATCATATCCTCACAACCTCTCACTTCCATCTACAAACTACCATTTTCATATTTTTGTGAACTGAAGTGGATGAGAACTTTTTGTATTTTTCTGAAGTAATACTAATTAAATTGTTACACTATTGGACTGAAAACCTGATCAATCAATTCTTCAGGTCACAGAACTGATGTTGGTTCTGTATTGTCAGATGTGACGTCATTGCCAGATCATTACTCCTTCAGGAGATGGACTGGGATCAATGAAAGTCAAATGAAAAGTCAATTGCTTCAATGTTGATTAAAAACACAAATGGAAACCAATAAATTTCAAAAACGGGCATTTTAAAAGCAGAATGAGTACAATAGGAGGTCTTTCACCTAACCCAGAAAGTAAAAAAAGGACAAGAATAACACAAAGTGCAAAGTTGCACTATAAGCCTGAGTATGAATGTTAACTGCACCAGGTGTGTGTTTTCAAAGCTTGCATCATGCAGGCGAACAGGAATAGTGGGTCAGAGATATTTTCTTACTAAATCACATTGGAAAGGGGGCACCACTGTAAAAGGAAGCTTGAAAATTTGACTTGTACGAAACAACCATAATTTTCTAAACCTATACTAACATTGATGCTATTTTTTCTCATTAGAGAGAACGTGCAAACTGAGAGAAAAGACAATATCAAAAGACAGTGGCTCCTCTAGCTCTAACTGATATCAATGCCAGAAATGGATAATTTGGAGTGATGAATGGTTCCACAAATTAAGGGACAAACTGGAAAATGGAATTTTAAACTTTCTATTTCCATTTTACTTTAATACAATTTTCACAGACTTTTGTATGACTGTCATGAAATCAGTTGTGCATTGCAGACTTTAATACTGGTTGCTGGTACCACATTATATGCAAATGAGACCATGGCAAAGGTTTCTTTAAACACAGTTTTTAATAAGACTTGTGATTTTACAAGAACCAGGGCATAAATTTCAATGACTTTTATAATTCTTACAGGTGAAAAATCAAACACAGTTCAGGTCCCTTCACAAAATTAAGTAAAATGAGGTAAAAAGTTTGCTAAGATATTATCAGAAAATTGCAGGAACTTGATATGAGAAAGGCAGTTGCCATGATGATGACAGATTCCACTGACTCTTGTTTAATGAATTCAAATTACTATCATCTGTACAGCATCCTACCCTTTTTACCTCTTTAAGAACTTTCATAACTTTTCTAGGTCTGGACAAAGTATCTAACAATTGCATGTCCATTTCATCTTTCCTTAGTGCCATAGAAACCCTCTCTTTGTTATTTTAAGTCACAAAAAACAACAATGAAGCACCAATACCTGACTACTCAATGGGGTCCCAGTTTAATGGAAGGAAAATATAGAAAAAAAATTGCACAAAAACAATATCAAAGTTTAACCGTAGTCATCCAGAGAAGTAGCACCTCAGATGCAGTTTACTACTAGCTGCCAGTCACTTCCAGTTCAAGTTTGCACACTAGTACTTGTGCATGTTATGCTGGGCTTTCTTGTACAGAAATTGTGGTAAGGATTGCACATAAATTTCTTGAGATGATGATATACGTGGAAGTTATTCTTCATTATTGAATTGGGCAAGCTGAAAAGATATAAAATAAAGACAAAGATTTACACATGGATGGAGTCATAAGATAACATTTCAGTGTTACACTTTCTTCCATATAATTTGTCAGCAAGTATTAAAAGCAACTTGCCCACTGAACAACATTTGAGCTGTACTACAGCCGTCCAGGTCTCCACAGTCCATCCATCCCGGACAAATCAATTATAGTTATGCATGAACTACCTATATCCACTCAAACTGGGGATTTTAATGGCCTTTAGGAGACAGTGATACACTGCATAGTAAAAAAAATACACTTCTCTCGTGCAATACACGTGCATTGTTCCATCATCTTCCCCTGACTGCATTTCCCAGTCAATGTAATAAGGTGAACTCAAGTTTGGCTATAAATCAAGCCATCCAAGACAAAGTGGTTTGTATTTCTTTAGATGGAATCTACAAGGATATATATTTCACTTGGGATGCCAGGTAGCTTCAAGTTCTCCGCAAACACTTTCATGTTCTGTACAAGGTTATGAATCATTGAAAGTCCCAAGAAAAAGAAATCAAATTTTTTTTATTACAGTGCTTAAAGCTCCTCTAATGATTGGAAGACTTCAAGGTCTCTTAATGATGCCTTGATTTGTAATTTTTAAATTTATAAAAGAAAAGTAGGTAAATGTTAAACAAAAAACCATTGATTGAGATGAGTAAGTTTTTAAACTGTTCTTCTCTGTTATCTCCCACCTCTCCCACCTCTCCTATGTATGTCACCAATCTCCCTGCCACCTTCATCCTATGCTGTCATTTATCCCCCTCCCACCCCCACCCCACATATGTCATTAACCTACAAAACTTCAAAATCCTGTTCAACTGATAAGGAGTATAACTGAAACAATTATATTTGTTTTCAAAATGGCTGCATTTCCCAGCTAACCTTCAGCAATTCTGATGGTTGGTAATATTATTCTAGGTGAAAAGATGTTCACCGTATTCCCTAGTCATAGGGACAGGGTCAATGAAAACTACAAACAGCAATTCACAATTACAACCATCACTTAGACTATCACTCTCAGTATTGCATGGTATAGCAGATACAGTATTTTAAAGCTCCCCCATCCATTAACTTTCTACAAACATTGCAGCGTGTAATGGAGTCAATATTGGAACACATGATATAATCTGAAAGATTAATCACATCAGTTTCAAGTCACCTATAAACCACCCCAAGGTACATATTTTATGAATGCTATCACTGCCTCTTGTGGAAACTTCTCATACCCTAAACAGAATGGCTTTCTGCAGTCTTACCAGAGAGAGGATTACATGTCTCACTCAATAGAATAAAGCCAAAGTCAAATACCATTCACAGATCAATACAGGCCGCTGATGGTGCAAGGGGCCAATTAAGATTACCCTAGGGGGCAATAAAAGGAAAAAGCCTTGGAAATTGGGAACTTGACTTTGTCTGCTGGAGGGAAGAGATCGTTTATTGAGTACTTCAGATGATCAACCAACTAAGAAACTGTAGAATTCTGAGCAGCATTGCAGATAATATTTCAAGGCATCCAGACAGATATCTTACTGAGAGGAAGGAAATGTCAAATGATAGGGTTCATTGCACTATTATCAATT
>WURT03162771.1:0-10676 GCA_009936505.3 Holothuria glaberrima | reverse complement strand
GTGTCTAAACAAGCTCCATTTTCAAAATGTAATTTTCACCCCTATCTGAACAGTTTATTTTATTTATTTTTTTTTTTGCATAACTTCTTGCCACCATTGACAAGAAGTTAGAGATTAAAAGAAGGGTCCAAGCAAAAATTTACTTTTCATATGTGAAAGAGGAACTGAATCTATGCATTTTGGTGAAACTTTCATTCAAATAGGACATGTATTACTCGAGATATCACCAAAAGAAGTTACTACATTTGTGACCCAAAGTGAGCTTGAGGCAAGTGGGAGTTATATCACTAGGCAGCTCCTTGATATCAGTTCCTCACATTGATAAGGAGTGCTCTGTTTCCTTTGTTTTTTTTCAGTCTGTTGTGTTGACCTTGAAGATAATAGGGATATTACCTCCCTATGTGGAATGTGAAGTTTGTAATTTCCCCATGCCTCTCATGCAATAACATTCCGACAACATTTGATTGTTGAGAAGAAAATTGGTTATAAAGTTTAAAGAAAAACAAAGGACTGCTCATTAATGTGAGGCTATGGCATCATATGTGCTTACTTCAAGTTCACTTTCTGTTGAAAATATGACAACTTAATCTGCTGATACCTTGAGAACCACACATCGGATTTCAAGGGGAATTTCACCAGATTGCTTAGAATAAGTACCCCTTGAATATGTCAAAACTTGATTTGAGCTTAGACCCTTCTTTTAATAACAAAATTCGGTATTCTCAGCTCCAATGCCAAAGGAAGCCGACAGACTCTTTGTCGCACTTGTAACTAGAAGTCGGCCGGGGATTATTGGCAAAATGGCATTCTCTCGGACACGGACAGGAGTCACAAGTTCGACGATAAGTCGGGATGCACGGACGAATTAACTTGCCACATGTGCGACAAGTAGTGGGATATTATTGGAAAAATGACATTCTCTCGGGTATTTTCGGTCTCTGTCCTAAAGGAAACAGACATATTCCAGGAAAAGATGATTAAACATAAAATTTTAAAATTCATTTTGAAATTAGAACTTGATACAAGTACAGTATTAGGACTAGGACAAGTTAACAGTGTATAGACTGACGAAAGACAGCTAAATTCACATGAAGAATATTCAGAAGGATTTTAAGCTAGGAGTTAAAATCTAATAATGGTGAGGACAAGTAGGACTAGTACTAGTACAAGTACTAAGACAAGAAAATAGTGCACTACACTGACGAGAGAAAGCTAAATTCACATGGGATTTTAAACTTGGGGTTGAAATCTGAAAAGTACGAATGGGATAAGTACAACAGTATCAGGACTAGAACTCGTACTAATACAGTAGTCGCACTAGTACTAGTACAGTAGACTATCAATACAAGTACATGTCAAACGAGAGAAAGCTAAATTTACATTTAGAATATTCAGTAGGATTTTATACTAGTGGTTTGAAATTTTGGTTCTTTGTTTATCGACATACCGATTTCATGATCACCATATTTGAAAGCGAAGAAATTTTCATTGCATCGTAAATGATCTTGAAACGTCAACAAAATTTAAACAAGAGCTACATCTTTAATGGTGCAATGAATGCATTCTTGTATTTTAGACAAAAGCGTACGCCGGATTACCTTAAATTGGGGGTGGGCTGATAACTGCCGTATTTCCCGAAACTCCTCCCCGCTTCGTGATTTATGATTCCACTATATGTCACTCAAGTTAAAGGGAAAATGCAGTCACCCCAATCAGAGTTACTATTCTCCGTCACTCTAGTTCATGAATGGCCTATTTTGATCATGTGACAATATTTTTGTTAGTGACTTGTGAAATCCAAAGAGAATTTCTCCTTGCTTTACCTATTGTTGGTTCAAAATATCTTCAGAGGTGTTTGTAAAGCAATAAGAGGAGATTTGCAAGAGTTTGCTGATTTTTCAAAGCAAAGTTTGGGGGCGACTGCCTATCGCCTTTAATAACGTGCGATGGACCAGCATATTTTTATCTAAAATTCACCCAAAGCGTTTGGCACAGATGACCACGAATTTCTCAAAACGCAATAACATACAATTTCCTACCACTTGGTAATGCTTCATTAAAACTTCATAAACTGATCATGGCTGTGCACAACACACAGCTGTAATACTACCTCCCTGATATAATGAAGTGGGAATGTAAGCTCTCCCTGTCATTTGGGTGAGTACACTGAGTAGTCGCCAAGGTTAAAACGAGTATTTGGCATGCAAAGGTAATACCGTAAATTTTCTTTTCAAAATCCCATCATTTTGTAATGGGCAAAAAAATAACATAATTATCATTTACATACAGTGCAGACAATTTACTTCAGACCTGATTAACTGTCATAGCAACGTCTGGCAAACTACTTTGGATAATTAAAACGGCGATCCAGGAGGCAACACTTAGTTTAACTACCACACCCTATGTTTTTAGTTCAGTTTAAGCAGCTAACAACAACTATCATACATTCAGCAAGTCCTCTTCACCGTACATAAGCTCAACAGATGTGTTTCCATCAGTGAAGACCAGCGCTCAGACGATTTATTGATTGAAATGCTTAAGCGCCCTCTTTTTTAATGTACAAGAAGGCTTGGTAATGTATTGGTTTTTCCTAGTAAAAACCGTCTTTGTGTCAGTGGCGTCCCCAGACTTTTCGAAGTGGTCCACCGGAGGGGCACATCAAAATGCAGTATGTTGTGTGATCGCCGGCCTGGGGGAGGGGTCCCCTCCCCTTTGAAAATTTTTGAAACATTAGGTGTCCTTACATGCAATCTGGTACCACATCTGCTACCTTTTGAAGTAAAATTTGTGTTAAAAATTTACGTATTTTAAGGAACAAAAAAATGGCAACAGTGAGGGGGAGGCGGCATGGCCCTATGGCCTCCCCTGTGTACGCAACTGGCAGGCCACAAAAATATAAATTACAATTTGACCATTGTGTTAGCCTCACCTGCACTAACGATTTAATGATGGGGGATGAACAGGGACAATGAATCATGTTCTGAATGTTTGAACTGAGCTTTATTGGATACGCGTTGAAAAGGCAACGAAAGTCGCAATTTTTTACAGTTTTCGAACATAAGATCTGGGTAAAAGATAATCGATGTGGGAATTGTATTGAAGGGAGGGGACTCAAGGCCCAAGTAGTCTCATAGCTTTTGAAAGCAAAGGGTTGAAATAATAGCTGTGGATTACATCTCCCAATAAGGCCGTCCTCTATACAGCCTAACAAATAGATGCGCGCGAAAATTGCAGGTTTTAGAACATTTTGCGCAATTTTAGCGTATGTCTGAGTGATTAAGTGATAGTGGGTAGTCTTTTTCATATCAACATATGCGTAAATGGTGTGTTTGTGTATATTTTTTCATACCCAAAATCTTATTTGGGGCACGGGGGCATCCCCCACATCCCCAACATTCCCCTTCCCCCTTGGCGATGCCACTGCTTTGTGTTACTTCAAAAAGAAAGGACTGATTACGGAATCTCATCCAAGTACATTTGGCCATCCTTTACGACCGTTGTATGTGCATAAATGACATCATACCAACCTCAAATGAATAAATTAATGGAAAGAGATAAATCATACTCGACTGCACTTCACGAGGTCGTTCCAAAATTTGTTTCAATTGCTCACCCTGTGCTTGTTGATAAACTTAACGTTTACCAGCGGAAGACCAACAGATTTATCTGAAATATGTGAGCATAGCGTGGTAGTCTCCGGGGAGGTTAGTGTAGTGTCGATTCACTTATTTTATGTCTTACGAGTATTGGAGCTTGTATAATGAAAAAAATCAAAAACTTCTGAAATTTTATTTAGAAGAAAAACCAAGAAAATTGTTTTGTAAATTTACAATAAATTTAATTGCCATAGATTTCAGGACTTATTTGAAGGCGATGTTCTTATGAAAAAACGCAGTAAGTTTTTATTTAAATGGCACTATAATAACATTAAGAAATTTGTAATAGTAGAAATGTAGAACACAGATTTTATACTGCAATTATAGGAAGTTGTGGACGAGCAATATTTCATTGATTTCACCGAATTAGTTAAAATTCAGATCAAAGTTAAAACAAACATGCACTATATTAGAAATGTATAAAAGCAACTTACCTTTCAAAGAAGATTCACAGGTCAAACTGTCGCCAATGATTGTTTCGTTCCTCAGACATTTACATCGGCATTGCGGAGTCTCCTTCACATCACAGCGGAGTCTGACTGCTCCTGCTGAGTGGCACAACTTGTCGCAATTCAGCCCGCAGTGTTTCGTGAACTCGTCGCCACTAACAGTTCGCGTCAAATTCACCAATACAGGGCCCTTTTTCAACGAAGGCAGACAATTTTCCCTCGCAACGGAGGATGCCGAGGATTGAGGCAACGGGATGTACGGAACGGCCTCGGATACGGTCACGGGAACAATGTGGAAGAATGTGTGTAGCATAGTTGCAACAATAGGAAATAACTCGTCACGCTGTAAGAGCATTTCCTTGGTAGATGCATATCACCTAATATGGTAGGCTGTCCTTGTCACCATAAGAAAAAGAAAACCCGTAATAGCACCAAACCTGCCGAAGAATGGATAAAAACTTATTGCTGTCCCTGAAAAAAATCATCCCCGCCCATATGGAGGGGCAAAGTTATGTCTGATGTAGGGGCATGGGTACATCGTCTGAAATCATAGCAACTTTGGACCGCGTAATAAAATGTGGGGGTGGTGAAATTACCTTTTAAATCCCCCCAACTGGCGACTGGCCTTATTTTGGTCACAACACTGCATGGTCCATATGCATGTATGGTTACCTCGTATTTGTAAAGGTTCAAAAGGTCACGATTGCAGTTAATTGTGAAAAGGTTAAACTCTATGAGTGTACTGGCTGGTACATTTCCAACAATGATAAATTTTAATGATGTCACGAAATCTAGCACACAAGTATGCCTGCATAAAGACTCTATGATTCAGCTATGTAGGTCTATATACAGATAAAGATTTATACAGGTCCAATGATATATTATACTAAAAGAGCCCGTGGCTGGCGTATAATTTTTTAAATACTATTGATACTCTTCAAACATTTCCTTATATCTTGTAAAAATAGAGCTTTGTATTAGACTGATGGTATAAAGTTATAATAAATCTTTGATTAATGATTAAAAACTTCACCGTCAAATAAGATGCAACTGTTCTTTTGTAAATGGACACACCTGACAGGAAGTGTTTAAAAGGACGGCTATAAGACATGCTGTTACGAGAATAATCCGACCTTCCGGTGAGATAAAATTTGTTCTCCTCCTAATGAACGAGTCTGATGAATGACGGATTACAGCTTTGCAATGACACTTCTAGGTTATCGTCGATATACATGTCAAAAATGTTTTATTAGCGTGATTTAAAATGATTAACGAGTAATTTTTAGCCGATCAATGTATAATCTTATCAAATTTAACCATGACGATAGACGGATGTTTTACTGTTACTAATCTCTTTCATGATATCGAAATAGGTCATTATATATAGGAGGAACCTATTGACATACACCTATGCAATGTGTAGGGTACACCCTTACTGTTAGGAAACTGTAATGAGATTAGGTAGTAGACGGCAGTTTTCTAGTTATGCCATAACGCGTGGTGCATTTTTGTCTCATGAGCAGGAAAAAGTTAAAGTAATTTAATTTATGTAGTTGTATTTTTTTCAGTTTGTTTTACTATCGGCCTATTTCATATTTTATATTAAAATATCTTTGTGAAGAAGTTTTGAAACTGCCCACAATACATATACTCAATTGCACATGAAGACCTATCACGACCTACAATGGACAAATAAGTGCTTGAGTGCGCTTAAGGGCGTTTCCTTCACACCCCATCATTCTGTCGCCTTAGTGGGGTATCTCATCTTACCATCACTGTACAACAATTGGGTCAATTTGACCCAAAATTGGGCCTGGAGGGAACCAACTAAATTTATTGGGTCAAATAATGACCCAAATTAAACTTCATTTGAACCAAATTGAGTCACAATATGACCCATAATTTTGGTTCAGTTCCCTCGTGACCCAAGTGGTTTTAGAGTGAACCCCATAGCGTAAAGGTTTTGCAGATGCAAGGAGCTCTGAATGCATTTCTTTGGATAGTATTTGTCTTTAGCAAAGTGACGTATGGAATACTGCTTCACCTAAACTGTACACCTACAGCTGTATCTAGGAAAGTAACAATTGATCATTTTAGGGAGGCGGGTTCGTCATGATAGACGTAAACATTGTGCTGATGGCTGTTCCATGCATTCTTCTTATTTTAAAATACTTTGAAGAAGGTACCAACGTGGAGTATGAAATTATACTTATGAATTTAAGGGTTGTCTTTTTACGTGCAACACCGTGACTATTTGAAAATTAAGGCCGTGTCGTTAATTAAAAAGTTTTCAGTTCACAAATACAAACAATGCGAATGAACAGAACACCATCTTTATTGAAGCCCATCATTAACTCTAAGGGACGCTCTTTCTCTTCAAAATGGCATGTCTAAATTTATTGAAACAGTTCGCTTATCTTTGAAGTGTCTAGGCTGCCCAGTGTGCTGGAACTCAAATACATGCTTAACATGGATAAACTTTATCCTGCACTTTGAATACTGTAATACGTTGTACATATACCCTTTGTTAAGGACTTGCTAACACAACGTAGAACACTTTACGGAAATATCAAATAATATTACTATTTAAACATAACTTACGTGAGTTATTCTGAATGGATATAGTCCCCTCAAAGTTCCTGTTCAACCACTTTTAGTAGCAACCTCTAAAATATCCAGGGAAGAATCAACAAGTATCCGATTTGCACATAATATACCACTTAAACATTTCCATGCTTGTCAGTTGAAAACAGGCGTTATTTTAAGACACGATAAAAGCTGCAGTGTTCAACTACTGAAGATACCTTCGTATGTTCTCACAGCAATTACAGCCAATAACAACTCGCACGGCGCCTCGAAGATCTCAGCGATTCCTTGCAAATGAACTAATATATTTTCACCGTTTGGATACATTTCCCTCGACAACTTTCCCAGCTTGAATTTAATTGTCTCCTCTTTTGAAGAAAATAATTATTGCTGTTTCCACTTTGGCCGTCCAAATTAGCTTTTAATAATCCAAGGTTGGAAGGCGAAAAATCAATATTCCCAAGGCATTGGAGGACCCAATATTTACTCCGATATTGCCTTGATTTCTTCTTGGCGATATTTTTTATCTCCTTCATACAAAGAGTATCCAACATAATCCACGTAAAGGACCTAGTTTGACAACGATGGATTAGCTTCCATTAGAAACAAGATACAGAACACGAGTTTCTCGGTCGATCAGTCGCCGACTGCTGGCCATTTCATGTATTAAGATTGTCTGCGATTCTCTGTGTACTTTTAAGAGGGATACGCGAAGAGCGCTGGGAATAATCACGTGATTCGACAGTTGACAAATCACATGCAGCGTGCATATATACCTAGACTGACACAACGTCATCTGTTGAGCCCTTGAACTGTAAATCTGAATTAAAACTGAATATTTTGACTTTGTTAAAAGGCGGCCTTGTTTGATGAAGCCTTAAATCTACAATCATGATGAGTACACAGAGATCAAAGTCTTTCCTTGTGACCTGCATCTAGAGATGAACGCTGTAGATTTAAGGCTGATTGTAATTACGCCTATCATACACGTAAAAAGAAAGTGTCGAACAAAGGATATGAGATTTTTTATAACGTTAGCGTCTATCATGCTGAAGGAAGGAACGGGCGACTACAGGAAATATAAGTGGAATGAGATTCAAATTCGAGCCTACTGGTATCCATCCAATGGAAGACATGGGCGTCCGGAGGGGGGAGGGGCAAGGGGGCACTTGCCCCCTGGAAAATCCAAAACGTGAAAAAAAAACTGAAATAACATCAACATTTTTTATGATATCGCTACAAAATTTCCAGAACATGAGATTTCAAAATAGAAAATAATTCAAAGCAACTCACAAGGCCTGGGAAGTGCTTTTCTTCAACGATCTGGGAGGTATTACTGCCAAAATTATCTTGGCGCTTCGCGCTAAGCTGTGGCGGTGCTATAGATAGTTTGCCAATATGTTCCGCCCCTGGCAAATTCCTGGCTAAACTCCTATAAGGACAACAACGTTCAGCCATAATACTCTTTTCTGGGAGAAAAAGTTCCCTTTATTTGATATTTGATATTTTTCTGCGTGCACACATGGTGGAAGACTTTGCTTACTAAAGAAAGTCTTCAAATGCTATAGGTTATGTGTTGCTGATATTATTCTTAGAAATAAGCCTATGCTTTGCTCCATGTAAGGAGGAAGACCACAATGGATTTCGATTAATGTATGTAAGAGAAACAGGGTTTTTGTATGAGCGCGTAAAAAAAGGTTTTTTGTATGAGAGCGTAAACTGCTGTAAAACAATTTCAAGAAATATTTTATGAAATTATAATTCGTGACGTAAGATATATTGGATTTGCCAGGTGAAATACAGTGAGCCATTACCAGCATCCTTTGCACATGAGCTAAAGGTATCAATTTTTGAAAATCACCTAAGCTGTATAAAGCCCCTTCACTTTGTCACGTTTCTAACTCTCGGGGTCGAATAAGCCTTTTCGCAATTTCAACTGCGCATGCGTACATCTTAAAAACCGGGACTAAACAAACACTCTGCCGTAACTAACACACAGGCTAAAAAGTGAGTTTATTTTAGAAGATATTCAAATCGTCCATTTTTTTTTTTAGATCAGACAGGAACGAAAAAGGGATTCTTCGCTGAAGTTTCATATCTAGACCAGTATGAAAATCGTCTTTTTTGTCTTAAGAATGCCCGTCTGCCACAAGTTACGTGTATTTCGCACACTGTATTTCCATGTTGAGGGCGGTGCATCACAAAATTTTTGAGTCAATTGCGAAAAGGCTTTTAAACGGCACTTTCACCAACCTAACAAGGCGTTGACAGCAATGTTCAGTGCGTATATACGCACATGGAGCAGTGTAGTTTGTTTTCACCTCAGCGGTTAGAGAGGTTTTCATGTCACTCCAGGGTTTCCCTTGTTACCGGATTAAGCACACGCGCAGTAAGAACGTTTACTTCTTGTGAAGTAAGGTAAGGGTGGTTACGACCTCGGGTGCTTACTAGGAACATAAAGATCCACCACACTGGAAGAAAATGCGTAACGCAGTTACACACACGTACACCACGTGACTAATCAACAAAGTTAAAACATGCAGAGCCCAGTGGTGTGCGTAAAAGTTCCCTTTTGCACATACTGTACACTTCAAGCCTACACATACGTGCGTAGATGCAACACGCATAATTCAAAACGAGCTCTACACACGTTTTCCCAACAGTGTGTGGCGTGAACGAACTTGAAGCGTGACGTTACGTACAACAAGGTAATTGCAAAACAACTAAAGTAAAATTCAAATTTTCTTTTGTTTGTGTCAGTAATACCATTACCGGACAGCAAAACCAAGCCATAGGCTCACGCAAGGTGCAAATAGCTAATTTACTACTTTCAAAACAAATTTATACACAAGCAAAAAACAGGAGATGTAATTTGTGCATTTGATTACAGATTTTTATGAAGGTACTCTTGTACTTTGACGTCATTTAAAGGTTACAACGCTTATTGCATTTAATGCTCAATAACATTTACTTGAGATAAGTTACAGACTTAAATGCAAGCATTTTGAGGAGTGAATTCCCCGTAGAGCTCGGTCATGGCTCTTTTAAAGATTGTTGCCTGAAAGGGAAGACGTGATTGTTAGACAAATAGAAACAAAAACGACATCAGAGTCGAGTATCTTATTTTTTGATCCGAGACAATGATTGGTTGTATCAACAAATACGACTTATAACAAGCAGCTGTTGAGTTAGAATCTTTAAGTTCTCTGTTTATTGAAACTCAGTCTCTTATCGAAAGTCATACATGAAATATTATAGTTTATATGTTGTACTGTTCATGGAGTCATTTAAATTAAGCTCTGATCACTTTCTATTAGACTAGACTTACAACCTATACGTGTAGATGCAACGTTGACGATTAAGTCACATAGAATTATGTAGTTTCTGTTTTAATAGTGTAAGGCTACCTCATGATTTTGCATTTTCTTTGCTTGGATACTGTTATGTATGTAAGTGCAATGATGATCGCAGGTCACATCTATATATCTGTAAGTAGTTTATGTGCTGGTAAAATTATAGTTGCAGTGTTTATCATGAGTAATTAAATGCCAGCTTTATCAAATGTCGGTTCTAGAGTAATTATTTATATGTAGTTTTTGTTCTGATAGAACTACCTGAATGAAGTTTTTGGTCTGATAGATCTACCTGAAAGTGATTTTGTTCTGATAGAATTACATTATTGTAGTCCCAGTGTTGATTGCAAGTTTTATGTAATAGTTTGTACAAGTAACAAGTTTCTCTGATATATGTTATAGATTTGTTGATCTGAATTTTCTGTGCTGGTGATATAGCATGTATCTAGTTGTAGCGTTGATTATTTAGGTGACTAATAATTGGTATGCAGTTTAGCTTTTTTTTCATTAAATATCAACTGATAATTATTTTTCATAGTCAATAGTTGGCAGAATTGGTATTTAGAGCAAGGGCAAGAGTTTGACACTGACGGTAGAGTTTCAGGATACAGCTTTTAAACAACTAATATATA
>WURT03162760.1:0-10676 GCA_009936505.3 Holothuria glaberrima | reverse complement strand
TTCTTTAAAACAACAAATCAGTTTTATTGTTCATGTTGACGGTGGTTGTAAATTTAAATGTTCTGATAAATGTGACTCAGTTTGTGAATGTTTTCTAGGAATAATTGACATAGTATGTCATATATCTCAATTTGTTAAATACTGTTACAGTAAGCATTCATACATTATAACATTCGCAATTGTGGGTCCTGTGATATAAGTGGACATTGGCTAACTTTGAATGTTTTCAGTGTTAACTCCACTTATTTTGGACATGCTTGGCTGTAAGACCAAACAATGGATGTTGTGTTACTGTCAGTGCCACAACTGCCTAACCTACACAATACCAGACAATTTCCTGCTATGTTACATTGTAAAAGATCTTTTGGAAAGGTTTTAAATTCATCTGTGAAGTAACCTCTATCTTTTGATGATGGAGGTACTTCAAGCTAGAATTTGAGAAAATCCGGCTGGATTTCTTCAAAGGTCTGGCTGGAACCAGAACCGGATATTTTTTCATTATCCTGTGCATCCCTACAGTTGTTTTTTTTTTTTTTTTTAGCTAGCTAGACATGTATGAAATGTATTCCTTAACTTTGCTGACATTAGTAACCAGCTATGCATCAACACAGCTATAGTTTATATGCACCGGTTTTACATGTTCCAGCCCTTTACTCGGTTTCCCAGAAATGTAAGTATCAATAGAAACCCATCTACACAATCATACATTTGTCCAAGAATATCGTCATACAAATGTTTGAACACTTGAAAGGAAGCTAAAACATCCAGTTAAAAGCACCTTCATTCATGTTGGACATTGTTCAGTTTCAGATTTGTTGGGAAAGCAGTCCACAAGATCACAATATACTTCTGTCCATTGGCATAGTCATACAGTAAATGGTGTTTTTGACTAAATGTATGATCATGCACAGTAGATGGTGCTTAAGGAAAGTGTTCCAAAACTATTTTCCTCTATTCTGGCAGGATCAGGAAAAGGACAGTTTATAAATCAGTTAAGACAGTTATAAATCTGAAGTAACGCAGTTATAAGTTTCTTAGTTAGGCATTAAAAACCCCTTTTAATAGCACTGTGTATCATATCAAGTGGCAAGGAATCACTAAGAATTTTCCCTTATGGTTGAAGAATATGCCATTTTTCAGCATCTGCAGTGCATGATGAGGAATATGTGATATACCTAGCAAAAACAGACATATTTTTTGTATTTCTTTATGGTGGTGATACTGTACCACTACACTATGTGGAATGCTGAATGACTAGTTGCTACTAATGCTAAGATATGAAACAGTTTTATACTAGATCTACCTGATAAAATATCCCAAACACTCCAACAGTATTAAACTTTCAGGGGCAAACAAGGTATTCAGTATTAAAGAAGAATCTGGGGCAACTTGCTCACTTGGCATCACATTCTGTAACCTAGTGTAGTAAACCTGGAGGGATTGCCAACAAAAGTAATTGATCTTCAAAAAGGATATCTTGTGCTAGGAACAGAGTTTCAGCATTGGATTTGGATAGAGTGTACTGAAAATCTTTCTGTCATACAAGAGGCATAGAAAATTTCTACCACCATACAATGCCTTAAACATGTGCTGAAAATCCTGGGTTGTCATAGGCAAAATAATTCAGTAGCCTACCACTTGCAGCTTCTTTCTCGTTCATTTATTTTATCCACAGAGTATTTCTGCAGCGTGTTTATTCTTAGCAGCAAAGGTTGAAGAACAACCTCATAAACTTGAACATGTCCTTAAAGTGGCCCACTTGTGTCTTCACAGAGGGGGACCACCACTGGACACCAAGAGTGATGTAAGTTTTGATGAGATAATTGCATTGCCTAAAAAAAGGCTTCAAGCTCTATCGTCATTGCTCTGCACTCCTGGATGTAATGTGGGGCAAATTCTGCATACTTTTCAGTGTTTTGAAATTATTTTTTTGGCTCTAAGGATGGGCTGAAGGGCATACAACTTTCTGGAAACCTCTTACAGGGGAAAAATTTTGTGCTAGCTACTTTGATGTACAGAAGTAGTGTGCTTTTTCATCCCTGAATTCATGGATTAATCTGGTTTAAGAAGAAATCTTAGAACCCGTTGTGGGATACACCCAGAGTTGAATTGAGAATTTTTAATCAAGTTTACCTGGCTTTGTTTCATCTTGGGGATACTACCTTTACTAAAGCCACCTTTATTTAGTTGAATTTTTGATGTGTTAGAAGTTGTAATTTAAAACCTATAGCATAAGCATGTTAGGTTTTATTGTTATGAAACTTGTATTTAATACCACAGTAAACAGTATTCCTTGGTAAAACAGCAGGTGTGAATACTTTAGCCTTTTCAGCCCGGATTTTCGTCTTCAATTTTTTAATTTTTATTATTTTATAATTATACATGAAAAATGTGGTTAACTTACAAGGAAGCATTTTCGTGCCTTTCTAATTAAGTGTAAGTAGAAAGTACATGTAATGAAAGTTTTTATTTTCTTCTTAGGCCTATATGCAGCAAACACAGGAATTAGTCATCAATGAAAGCATCATTCTTCAGACATTTGGTAAGCAATGTTTTCCTGTTTTAGATGAAAATGATGATACACTTAGACTATTTCACACTAAGAATCTGGTCTGGAGCATGCAATGAGATCTGCATCAGTCAGGTCCTCTGCTCAGGTTTTGCTTTCACACTTGATCCTTCCATTAAATCAGGCTCTGAGCTAGCACTCAACAAACAGAAGGTTGCATTAATAAGACCGAGTCCAATATGCTGTTCATAAAGGTTCATTTACATCGTACTTATTGTGGGGGAAAAATAAAATACATGTATATCACTGTGCACAGTGTAGCTGGGACTGCAGTGCTATAAATAAGAATATGGGGAATGGAATGGTACTTTCAAAGTTATGGTGGCGCCATTGGGGTGTTTAAGAGTTCAATTATACAGCTCTGTTCATAACTTTTTAGTAATATTTACAGCTTCGATAGAGTTTTCAGTTTTGTTTGTGGTAACATAACCGTATTGAGTTTCCATCTTATTTTTTCCTGTTCCAGCGTTTGATGTTGCAGTGAGTCACCCTCATACACATGTGGTAAAGTGTACACAAATGATCAGAGGTTAGTACCATATTCATAGAGGCTCCCATTGGTTGATTCCTTTTTGCCAAGTTCATGGCATAGGCCACCACAAGTGCCATTTTGAAATAAAATTCTTATAGCTTGAACAGCAACTCACTTTGCTTTTAAGACTCAGTCCCTGATTTAAATATTTGTGGTGCTGGTAATTTCATTCCCAAATTTTTCTGTTCGGGAACCAATCTCCTTTCTTCATTTGCTGGACTCCTTCTGCCATTCTCATCAAAGTGTTGTTTTGTTTGTCAGGTTATCTGAAACAGGGTTTGTGTTTTACACCTCAATTAGTATTTGTCACAACTGCAGATGACATGCTGACCAAAAGTGGGGTTCCATGTTTCTGCATTAACCATTCCTTTGTTTTTGGAAACAAAATCAGTATTACCAGAATTCTTTGCATATTTGAACACCTATAACATTCCTACTGCCAAATTCATATGGATTTTTGCTTAACTTGTGACTTTTCTTTGTGAAAGCAATTTTTTTGTGCTGATAGGAATTTTCAAATAGATGACCAAATTTTTCAGTCTAACGTCAAAAGAAAATACATCCTGCCCCCAAAGTTACCATCACTGTTTTGGGAAAAATGCAAACCCTGACCAGAAACACTCAGTTTAGGTTCTTCAGTTTCATCTTGAATGTTACTTGAATAATAATACATTTATCCTGGCATTTGGGGATGAAATTTAATTTTGCAAATGGATACTTTTCTTTTGACATGCCTCATAAAATTATGTTTGTTTGATTAGTTCTGGTGTCAAAACATGTCAGAAAATACTGTCAGCCCAAGCTGTAGTCTGCAGGTTGTTTTTACTTCCAGACAACTGGAAAACGAGAAATAAATAAAGGTTAAACTACCAGTTGTTATTGTCTTTCTTTATTATTTTACTACTGAGAAAATGTCTAGTTTCAAATTATGAAAGTTATGGTGACATATGTTTTCTCAGATCCAAAGGGCATATCTAGTGTAGGAAGATGCTTCACAGAGAAAATGGCTTGAAATAACCAGCCTGGAATTTTGAAGATTCAGATGTGCAAATTCAGGGCATTCAATTTGCATGGAATGCTGGGAATCTTGTTGGATGTGCAAGTGTTACAGGGAATATTATAAATCATTGGGTATGGCATTTAGACTATGCAGAGTCTATTCAGAGAATTTTACTCCCTCTTAAATAAGATATCTACTCTCTGCTGTTCTATGAAATCATTTACTCCCCTCAAGGACTGTCTTTTTGGCAGATATGAATCTCGGCTCAGGCATTGATTCAAAGATGGTGTAAACTGTGATTGTTGTTTACAAAGGCAGAAAGAAAAGGGACGACTTGATTCTCTGAGAATGACTTTGTTGAGTCTACCACTAACTGATTATAACGAGCTGGTGGAGCCAGACTGGTGTAGAACAGTGTGTCACTCAATCCCTGAGTGGGTTGCAAAAAACTTATTGTGAAATTGGTTATCATGGCATTTTCTCAGTAGGTGAATATTTTTCGGACCCATAATTTGACATTATCATGCATTGAAATATGTATGTACATGTTACGAGGCCGTTCTCTAATGGTCTCCTCCTTTTACTCTCCACGTTGCAACCTGGCCGGGTCTCACCTCATCTGATCTTCTTCATCTGATGTGACCCGACCTGGTCATCACCTACCTACCGCTCACAACTCTTGACCTGCCCAATGGCCGAGAGCAGCCAGCAAGGATCTCGCTCAGACTTCCTATTTCATGGCCACCAACAGGTTGGAACCTAAGTACTTTGATATTGCTTCTACCTTTCTCTCACACAGACAAAGATAAATATAATGCAGTACTTATCAAAGCCATTTTTGTCCATTTTTGTGTTGTATTGGATTTCATAATTGAACAAAATGCTTCTTTTTTCTATAAAAATGTGAAAAAATGTCCATTGGAAAGTGCTGCATTTTTTTTTTTTTTTTTACATTTGAAGATGAAGTTAGCTTCAGAGTTTTGTGTGGTTAGGGATGTACAAATGGTCCATTAAAAGTTTTGTTTTAAGCTGTTCAAAGCTGTGCAGTGTTTACTTTGTTACAGGACTGTACAACAGTAAGTGGTCACAGAGGCAAAAGACAGTTCCTGTGCCACAGTCAAGTCTACATTTCTGTTCTGCAAAGATGCAATAAAAAGAAGCATTGGTTGTGTAGGCCATCACTATGTGTACCATGCATCTGCTAGTGATGAAAGACAATATTGTAATGCTACTGTGCAGATGTGTGAAACTGTTAACTTCCTAGTTATGGGCAGTTTTGAATATGATTTAACTTCACCCCTCCATGAAGGCCAAGACTGACTTATTTGAGCTACATTATCAAAAGAACTGTGGAGTGTGACACCAAGAATTGTTGTAGCAGTTTTCTCTTCTTTTGAAAGCAGATCCTTATTTTGAAATTTTCTCATTTGCTCAGAGAAAGGAAAGAATTAAGTAAACACTGTACATGCTTCTAGGTAAGACAAAGGCAATCATACCTTTAAAAGGCTGGGAGTTACTCTGCAAGGGTTCTGTCCAGGCCATTAATACTAGGTGGCTCCACTTTGTTATTTGCTATGTCACTCATGCCTTGGTTGGAAAATGTTGCACTTAGTAATGGGTGGCATTTGATTTTCCAGATAGGCATTAATTGATGTCCAATGATAAAAATAGTCCATGTCATTGAAAGGTGAATGTACTTTAGAGGGAGATTTTGTACACCTTTTAGGGTCCAATCATCTGTTTCCTTGCTTATTTACATTGCTGGTATTTGTATTTCTAGCTCACATTGGAGAATTACAAAAACACCTACACCACTCCTTTGTAACAGATACATGTAACGACAGGGGAGAGGCCGGGGGGGGGGGGGGGAGGTAGTGCTTAGGACATCTCACTGGTTGGTTAGAAATTTGAGTACATTCCATTTGTTATCTTGGCTAGAACCCTTCTCCCTTGGTGGAGACAGCCGTGCAGTTAGTTTGAGAGCATTTTGATTTATTTCTATGTGTATTAATGAAAAGTGTTGTGAGGTAATGGGCATTGGTTTTTAGTATCTGACTGAGATTGTCTTGAGACCATTTGTCATCCCAGCAGAGATGTGAAAGCTGCTTCATCATAATGTATTCCTTTGTTCTTCATGTTGTAGTAGTGTAGTAATGAGAGATTGGTAAGCATCAAAGCATTGGCCTAGTAAAGTGAAACACCAGATTGTGTTTCATTGGTAAGGTTTGAGGCCATACAGTTGTTATCATTCAGCAACAGTTAGTACCCTAGGTGTGTTGCCATCACACTATTAGGATATCTAACAAGTCAGCGTAAGTAATAATTTCAGTATTCTTATCAAAGCTCATCTTTGCTTTATTTTGCAATCAAAAGTTTACTCCAGAGTTACACTGAATTTTATAGGTAGAAGTTTGATGGCTTTTCCCCAGCTGCGACAAGTGATACTTTTGTTACATTCTTCAGATTGATGTAGGATAATTTATGCACAGTTTTCAGGCATGAAATTAAAGGCATTGTGAAGCCTAACTAGTAAATTGTGGTGCTTGAGAATTTTTGTTATACAGTTAGAGGGAGACAAAATCAGAAAATCAGGGAAAAGTGTGCAGCTGTTGTGTTAAGAAAACACACTGCAGCAGAGTTATTGTGACTTTTTGTGGGCCAATAATAAATTTAAGAAGTTTCTTCCTTTCTTTTCTTTTATAGCCTCCATTTGACAACATTCTGTCTGCAGTATAAACCGACTATCGTTGCATGCGTCTGTGTCCACCTTGCCTGCAAGTGGTCATTGTATGAGGTGATTTGACTTTATGCTTTCCTTTGTCAGTTGACTCACATCATGTGACCCATTATTCATGCTAAGGGCTTGAATAATGACAAAAATTAAGCCTGCCCAGAAATATTTATTCAGCAGTGTTAAATCCTCAACTGATTAAATTTACATACCAAACACTTCATTTCACAGAATTGATCACACCAGGAACTAAATGAAAAAGATTCAAATTTTATCCACATAAAACACTGGTTGACATGCCTGTAGTTTTCACTTGGAACTACTCCTTTTGGTGTGTAATCCAGTGATGGACATTCAGTAGTGTGATTAGACTGTTTGCCATCGTAGTTGCACTGTGTGTGAAAAACATTACACAGAGTTGGTGTGGTGCTAAAAATTCAGTGACTAATATTTTCACATTGCATTCCTAGAAAAGTGATGAAATTTTGTAAAACATGACAGGAGTCCTGGTAAATACATGGAATTTAACAAGGAATGTACAACTTTTTGAACTGCATAATTTCATCCTGGATTCACACTGATGAAAATGTGTACAGTAGTCTTGGATTTAGGGCCAATGATTTTCTGCTTTAAAAAAGGGCAAATTCTGTTTTCATATTTTAAATTCTGTTTTTTTTTTCCGTTTCAATCTTGCCAAGTTTCCTTAAAATTCCATTCCAGTACTGAGAGGTTTACATCTGTTCTACTTAGTACCTGTCATATTAAACTACAGACCTGCCAAATGTGCTCAAGCCCGGGACATTTTTTTTCCTTTTTTTAACGTGTTTCTTTTTGTTATAGTAAGTATATTTCCCCCACTACTCATACATCCAGCAGTTACAGATAATTTCAACGAGTTTGTACAAACAACAATCATCAAACATCTACCAGCGCAAACTTGTTGCATTGATTGGTTCATGATTTGTTTCCCAAAGTTTTCCATGCATATTTTACTGGTACATCAATCGCTACAAGCAATTGGCTCACCCCCTTTAGCAATAGCCTCACACCCTCCCAGTGGAACATGTGATCTCCATAATATAGCTATGAAAAATGTCTCTCTGTACAACCATAATACGTAGTAATTGCACATAAGCCAAGTGTGTGTTTTATCCCGGTATAATTGGGATTTGGGTCCTGATGCAATGTGGCATTGCAAAGAATTTTTTCTGAAGTTCTCCGATGGAGAAGTACCATTGACGTACTGCGTAACAGGCTGCGTAAAAATTCATGTCAGCATGGCCGCTTGTAATTGTTTTCACCACTTACATTTGAAGAAATCATTCAAAGATTGAAAAAAAACAGTAAACTATTAACAAAACAAGTTTTTAATCACTTAAATTTTTTCTGAGCTTGGGTGACGGACGGCACATGAAAATGAGCTCGAAGAAATGTCTATTGTTTGGACGTAGCATTAACGTTCTTCACACTTTACGGCCCATATGCTATGTCGCGTTCGCTGATTGGTCAATTGCCTTGAGATGCAAGCAGGCCTGCTATATAGACTGTGTTAATTCAGAAAAGGAGAAATTTCTCGTGTATTTCGAAGCAAGAAACTTAAGCTTGTAGCCTACAGTTATAAATTGTGATGATGTATGTGGAGTTATACAGCTAGGCTGATCGCCATGGGCATGGGAGCTCTCTTCAAAGGCTAGAGTTGGGGTCACGCGGTAGTTATGTAGGTGAATGCTGTGCTATCACTCAGCAAACACTATCACACACACTAATCAAACTGAGCAGCTAGATGAGCAGTCGGGGACCCTGCTAATTCGGGAGATGTCATTAAGGTGAATTTTGCATAAAATGATGTAAATACTCTTGCATTTTCAAGTTTTGCTTAAAATTAAAAGAGATTATCTAAAATGGGCAAGTTCCGTAAAATTTCGTAAAAAATGTGCATTTCCCTTTTTTTCTGCGTTTTTCCGCAATCGCGGAAAATCATTGGCCCTATGGATTGATCATTTGGTTGTACAAAGGTTACAGAATTGTATTGTCAGTAAGGTGCAGGAACTCTCAAAAGTTGTTTGGTTGCATTTTGAGTGATATAATATTGGGCATTGCAAGATGTATTCAGTACTGGTTGGCTTGTTGTAATTAAGGGTTTAGGAAATCATGAGAAAGGATTGATTCCTATCAGATTTTACATTCTTAATTTGCATCTCTTTCCTGCAGATTCCCAAGTCTAGTGATGGAAACTACTGGTGGGAGTATGTAGATCCTAATGTAAATAGAGAACTTTTGGATCGTAAGTTATTACAAACACTCTTTTGTTTGCTGTAAAGGTCTGTTGACATGTAAATCTCATGCCTGCATATTTAATGTGAAAAGCAATGAAAGTGTTAAATATAGCAGCAGCTACCATCAAAATCCATCAAATATCGACCAGGTTATAAAACAATTACTGGTTTGCATGTTCATAATGAATAAACATGAGCTACACTGTTGAGTAAAGCACAAAAGTTTTACTTACATGTCCACATACCTTTAAAAAGTGTTGGTTTGCAGTAAGAATTGGCACAGTATAATTTGTGGAAATTCTTGGTAGAAATGTGCCAGCAGTTGTAATGTTGTCTTGCTTATAGAATTCTGCAAACAGAAATTAAACTGTCGCCATGACAACAGTTAAAAATTCTGCCAAGTAAGATTTATACTGTAATACTGTTTTCACAATAGCCAAAAAAAAAAAAACTGTCAAAGATGGTTAGTGGACAATAACTTACATTTCAAATTACCCTGAACTGTTAAGATGAAATTTTCCAAGAAAGAGTTTATGAATTTTCTCTTTAGTTGTAATACTCAAGAAGTTATGAGCATTTACCAACATTGCAAAAATGAATGGAGTCATTTCTTTAAGTGACTATGGACAGTCCACTCCTCTGCTAACAAAGTAATTTGTGTAAGGTAGAGATGCATACCACCACCTGAAATAGATCTATGCTGTTGAAAATATGTTCCAAAATGCCAGTTCAGAGTAACCACTGCACATGCACAGTGGTTCAGGTCATAGGTCATATGGATACAGAATACGTGTACCTAGGTTTGTAAATTATGCACTCTACCAAACAATAAGTCTCAAATGTCTGGTTGAAAGTCTCTTGCTGAATTTCATAAGTGTGTCCGAAAGCACAATTAGATTCTGTACCCTACGACCTGAAGCCACTGTAAATGTGCTACAATAACTCTGAACTGGGTCATTAAGAATAGTTGGGAGAACGCTGAAAGATTAAGAAACAACCGTTATTTTGGAAAGGTTTTGTTGTCATTCACAGATTTAAGCAATTTTAGAAACAACATGCAAATGGAATCAGAAAGCTAGTTCTGTCAGTAATGTTTTACAAAACTTTTTCACCTATAGAGCTTACCATGGAGTTTCTGCAAATAATTGAGGCTTGCCCAAACCGCTTAAAAAGAAGAATAGCTATTCATAAGGTAAGAATGTTAACTTTCTTGTTCCATAAATACGTTTATAGATGTATGTCTATTTACATATGTGGAGGCTGCTAACAAAAGGAATTATCCTTGTCCCCCTCAGTGGTGCGTTATTTAGATCAGTACTGGGAGTACTTGTTAAATTGTGGCAGGTAATTGTGCAAAGCTGATAGTCTTGGCTATGTCAGAGGTCATGGTTTTGTAAAAGGTTTCTAAATAACTTCTTCACAAAATTTACTGCAGTAAAACCTTGTTTATCTGAACCCGGTTTATCTAAAACCCTGTTTATCCGAACAAGCCTCCAATTTGGTTCAACTACAAAAATCGGTTGTGCTAGCATGGGTCCCTAGTCACGTGGGCATACAAGGAAATGAAA
>WURT03162749.1:0-10677 GCA_009936505.3 Holothuria glaberrima | reverse complement strand
TAAAAATGGAACCTACTGCCATTGTGCTTGGTGCTCAGCATAAGCAATGGAGTAGGGAAAACAAGCCATTGAGCCACTACTGGAAAAAAGGCTGTGGCCGGCTCGACTTAAACCGCTTGGTTAGAAACTGGGCCATAAAACTTCATCTAACTAACTGAGTGCACACAAATAGCATGAAGATAATACACAACCTCGGAAAATTTTGGGGGGGCTTAAGTCCCCAAAGTGCCCCAGTAAAACCGTGCCTAGGTGGTTTTTAATCCAAGAGCAATCCAAGATTCCTATTTTAACTGGCTTTAAGAAGGAAACCAAATTTGATCTAAATTGCTCTGTTGGTTAGCCACTGGACTTGACAATGTAATTTAGCAGCCATAGCCTTCCTCCACATTTTTGGTCACTCAGCATCATAAAACAAATGCTATTCAAGGCCTGAATTTAAATATCTACAACACCTTTGTGTTCATTGGAAAACAAAATAAGGTTTGAGGTAATATGCCATTAGAACTTAATAATCACTGTACGTGTGATACTGAAACAAGCTACTCCCTCTGCCTTAGGGAAACGTAGGAGAGAAAACTTTCACTTTGAAAACCATAAATGAACTCTATGTCTTTCTTTGTTTGATAATTCCCTAGTAAAGTTTCCTTCAGATGTTTGAAGTGGTTGTTAAGCAAAATTTTCCTGAAACCCTGGAGAGGATGGTTTAGAAAACCAAGAATGTGTAGGCAAACTATCCCTGCTCCACAGGGTATGTTCCTCGGGGCTATAGGAAATGGTTTAAATGTTATAATGAATATTTTTATCATTCTATATCAAATATGAATTGCTCTTTTTTCTTGTTCAAATGTCAATGTGTTGTCCTCTGCAGGAATGCTAAGCAAATGCCAACAGATGTACGGGACACACTCTTGGCCATTTTCAGGTCAGAAGGAAAAATGAATGAGCAAGAAGCAGAGAATTACCTCAAGGAGATGGAGAGAAAACAAAGGTTTCAGATGGAGACATGGTCTTAATAAATTTGATTGACAGATGGGATGGTGTGGAAGGCTGAAAGGGTCTAAAATCCAAAATTTGTCCACTAAATAAACTGCTGCAAGAAGAACATATTAGCAGTATGTAATTACATAAGCCCCTCACAAATGTCAGTGTACACCAGATTGTGTTTATTTTATCTGTACAACCTATTGCTTCAAGGAGTTATTGTGCACTGAAGATTATACGTTTTGAAAATGGTGAAATAGCAAGTTATCTATCCTGTATCCCCTGGAACTCATTACATTGAGCTTTGCTGTAAAGGAATCACAACATCCATTCCAATCTTCATGAGCCGTCTAGGTTGCACACTTTTGTGAAAGACAGCTCTATTAAATAAAGCCCTGTCATAAACCAATGATAGATTAACCAGAACTCTTTCCAGTGTTTGAGCTGTTATACAACTTTTTAGTTAGCTGCTGTTGTTAATGCACATCATGTTCAATAGGGCACACCTTCCCAGTCATCAAGCATCACAGTAATGTGACTGATTACAACCTGTCATGCCTTTTGTCTTGTATGGAATATCTACTCCCAATCAGCGAACTGTGACATAACCTGCTAGACAGTTGCTGCTATGTGTAACATATCTTTTAATGAGGCAAACTGACCCACTCTTCATCATGTGCTGTGATTTGTAGCCCATAGAAGATCCCATCTCTACAGTGACCCTTTGATGTAGTGGGGTTGGAAAGGTTGACTTTATACATGAAGTCTGTCATGGCATTCGTAGTTTGTAAAAGCTTATAAAATGGTGGCCATTTAGACCCTTCGAAGGAGCATTGGGGTCAGGACAACGTTTTCTCCAGAGTTTTATTACCATTTTTACAGTTTTCATTTCAGTAATACATGCTAATGATGACCCATGCTAGTACCCCTTCTAACATAGGGTTCCCCTCCCCCCCTCCCCATCCCCACGCAGTACAGGTTGAGGTAGATGACTGCAAACCCAATTGGAGTCAGCTTGTGCATTGTGAAGTTAGCAATGGGGTGAAAATATTTGAAGCCAACAGTGGAAGGATTGGAGTTAAAAAGTTCAGAATTGAAGAAAGACCAAATTGTGAGCTTTAACCAGAAGGTTAGCATGTGTATATTGAAAATTCTACAAGAATGTAGAGAACAGGAAACTTATAAAATTTAGAGTGTAAGTCGATGGGGGCAAGAATTGGTGGTGTGATATATTAAATAAATAATTAAAATCATGCAGTATGCAGTTTACCTGCACACCTATCATGGAGTGTATAATAAGATATTTTTACAGCTCATTGTAAAAGAACTTGATGATTGTGTGAACTGCTTCCAGTCGCAATGTTTTTATCTTCACTTTTATAGAGATGAAGGAAGTGTTTGTCATTAATACAGTTGAAAACTAAACAAAGATGTTTTGTCTTTTTTGGGGTCTGAAAAACATTGGTATAGTATAGGCAAGGATGAGAACCATGTAGGTAATAGTGGTCAGTTTTGTTGGAGGTGGTTTGGGTATTAGAGTGTGCTGCCCAGCTGGGCTGGAAATACAACATCATGGGGGCAATGCCATTTTCATTGGCCTATTAGCTTTTAGGGCACATCTATGTATCTCAAAGGACACCAAGGGCTGACAGAAGATTTTTTGTTGTTTGGTAGTGTTTGGTTAGAATGGAAGGTCAAGGTGGCCTTCAAAAGTATGCCTTTTTTTTTGGCACGCCAAGATCATTGCCAAAAGTATGAAGGGTATGGCCTCTGTGGCCTTCATTCATTTCCAGCCCTAGCCCAGGAATCAATCAATTCCAGTTGGAACCACCTTGAAATTATCTGGTGATTCTACTTACTTGATTGGCATGGTTGCAAAAATGCTGTTCTGGTTGTCTGATTCAGGAATTTGTTCATATAAGGAAGTAGCCAGCTTTAGATCTCTGCTAAAGTCAGCTATCAGGCCAGGCACAGCTCCCTGGTGATCAATACAGAGCAAGGAGTCTTCACTTCCAGTCTTTGGGAAAGTGGCTAAAGACTGGGTTTCTTTCTAAGCCATTAGGACTGGGATCATAGTGGTCATGGGTGGAGGATGCGGAGGAATGGACACAACTTCTTTAATTATCTATGTTTTTAGAGGGACGAACTTGCTTTGGAGGGGTTGCATATAAAATGATAAAAAAATAAATTGTTTCACCCATAGGCGTAGGAAGCTGTTCGATATTTGAGGGTCCTTAGATGCAATTTGGTGCATCATTTTGGACAATTTTTAAGGTAAATTAGTGCAAACTTTTGATATTTTTTAAAAAGAGACAAGTAAGGGGTTTTCGTCCTTGGAAAGTGGGGGCTGAAGCATACTTCCGCCCAGACAAATTTCGCTGGGGGCTGGTGCCTCCAGTTCCCCAGCTTCCTACGCTCTTGGTTTCACCTTATATAACGAGCAGCTTATTTGCAGATTCATCACAATGACACGAATTTTGTCTCCGCATTTCAAAGTCTAGATACTTGCCTCCGTGACCAGCCTACACCCCTCCGTCTGCGGCCCGTGCAGTTCCTGTATCCCTAAAATCGGATTGCTGGGTCAATGAAATGAAAATTAGGCTAAGCTGGCATCATAAAGAAAAATTACGTCTTCTACACAAGTATCTGCGTCTTTTGCTTGTCATGTGTGACATTGTCATTTGTGCCAAATACGAACCTCATTAGATGAGGGAGTTGCCAACTCCCTGGTTAGATGGGGTCGTGTTTTGGCCATTGCTGACTTGACTTTGAACATGAATTTACGAATAGATGGAAAAAATTTAAGAGTATTGTCTTATCCGGAGGCGGGGGTGCAGCCCCGGAATTCGAGTTAAACCCATTTCTCAGGAAATATTTTGAAAGAATAAGGCAAGTTTCTTAGGCAGGTAAGGCTTTTCTTGCGGAAAAACGGCTCATCTCCCCCCCCCCCCCCTCCAAATATTGATAGCAAGGCTAAGAGAGATTGAGATCGCTTAACAAAGGCTACCGCTTGGATGGAGTGGGATATTTTCCTTTCTCGATTAGCTATGAGCATGTTAATTATTTGCTTTGTCTAATTTATTCCAAAGAAAGCTATCAGTTTCACTCTTTTTATCTTGTCTTACTAGAAGATAAATATTTTTTTTTTTGCAAAACTAGGGGTCAGACGTGATACCAGGTTTCATCTTTACAGAATCTCCCCATTAAATTAGGGGTCAGACGTGTTACCAGGTTTCAGCTTTACAGAATCTCCCCATTAAACTAGGGGTCAGACGTGATACCAGGTTTCAGCTTTACAGAATCTCCACATTATTTTAACCGACTGATATTGTTTGTATTTGTTGCAGATGAAAATGCAAAAATTTCATTGTCTGAGGCTGAACATGACTGTAATGCCTTTACAATTGTGAAAATAGCACGGCAAGAGTTTGCTTTTTGGGAATGCCCCAATCCCTGCCGTATATATGTCCATAGGCGTACGGGGTGGGGGGAGGGGGCAGCATGCCCCCAAAAAATTCTGAGGTCGAAAATTCAGGCAAAAAATGACAAAAATTCGGGCACAGAATAGGTGAAATTTGGGCAGAATGAAGAAAAAGTGAAAAGTTTGCCCGAATTTTCTACTGAGATCCCCAATTTTTGATCGAATTCCGGAAAAATGTGCAAAAATTTTCGCGCGAATGTATATTTTTTTTGGTTTCTGTTTTATGCACCCGAAGTGCAACGAAATTCGGGCATGGGCCTTGATCATGAGGAACGCCCCCCCCCCCCATTTTTTGGAAGAGGGCCATCTCCAATAAGTCTCCCCATTATTTCAAAAATGATAAAAACTAAAACTGTGATGAATTACGGGTTAAAATCTAGAATATCAGTTTACAATAATTCAACAAGTACAGTACTTGTATGATAATAACAATAAAGCTTAGATACAGAAATATAGCGATTTGATCGTAGTACAAGTAGCGAAAGGGAATGGACTGTGACCTTTCTGTGCAACCCGTACAGCTTGAAGCTAACTGATCTCGCCAATCAATATTTTCAGGCACATTTTGATAGTATTTACAACTGTTTTTCGATAAGCGGAGTATCTAAGCGCATATGCAGAAATAAAATGGGGTTTTTATTAGGTTGAACACCGCCAAAAACAATAATTTTTTTTATGGAATTTTGGATTTTTTTTATGATTGTACGTTTTGACGATACTTACTGAACATCAGTCAACACCATGGGCGGCCATCCGTCTTTGAAAGTGTGGGGGGGGGGATATAGTCAGTGACACTATCTAAGTGGAGCGCCACCATGAGTTGGAGCGGAGCGTACAAAGAAAATTTTTGCCAAGAATACCCCAGGTCCCTGGAAATGGCCCTTTCCAGTACAGGCTTTGCAACGTGAAGGCTATGACAACTGTCAGAAGTATTTCCTCAAAAAAAGCTTATTGTAAAACGTCTAGAAAAAGGTAAAGTTTCCTGATATCCGAAAATAGTCAGTGGGCACTTTCTAAGCGGAGCGCCCCCGTCAGTTGGTGCGGAGCGTAGAAAGTTTTGGCCAAAGATAGCCCAGATCCCTGGAAATGGCCTTTTCCAGGTTTTGCAAGATGATACTATGACAACTGTGAGAAGTATTTCTTAAAAAAAATAAATAGGCTTATTGTAAAAAGTCTAGAAAAAGGTAAAGTTTTCTGATTTCCGGATCTACCGGGTTGATTCCACGGGGGGGGGGGGTATATAGTGTAGAGTATCTCCCATCCAATTTCATGGGGGTGATATATCCCCCATCCCCCTCCACAGGATCGCCGCCCGTGGCCAATACGATCACTGAATTTGGATTGAGACATGACCATGAGAGGGTCCCAACTCTGTACGTAAAATGTGTACATAATATAACATAGATTCTGAATTGGCACTACATTTTAAAAGCTAAATTGCTCCCAAATTTGGTATCATTTGCCATATAGACACCTTCCATTTTCCTTTTTTTTTTCTTTCAGAGGGAAGAGGAACACGCCACCCCACTTCCATGTTTGCGGTCTTTACTCATTGATCGAAATAAGCGACAGCATCGTAAAGCCCTTGAAAAATTGCTAACGCCAACGTCAAAAATGGTCGTGATGCCCTCGTAGTTTGCCGTCGGTTTTGTGTCACAAAATTCCTCTCTCACTATTTACTAAAACTTCTATAACTTACTAATGCTAGTAAAGTTAAAGAAAATATTGGAAAGGTTTAATGAGAGTCGACTTCCATGCATCCGTAGAAATGTGTTTGCCAACTGCACTTATGCTCACTTATATGTGAGCAAAAATTTTCCAAAGGGGTACGGGGACACCCCCTCCCCTTAGACCCCTCCCCCAGGACGGCGATTCGCAAATGTTGAAAAATCCCTTCCCCAACTTTGGAGATGGATCCACGCCCTTGAATTCGGTCAACTTCTTGAGATTCGGGCAAAAAGTTTTCTGCCCTCCCCCCAATTGGAAGAGTCCCGTACGTTTATGGATATGCCATCTGTGATTATGTGAGAAGTTTTATCCTAAAAAGTGAGTCACTTTTCTTCATACCCTGAGGGTAACGCTCCACAGAGTGAATGGCAGACTAGGGGTGAAAATAAACCAAGAAAAATACAAGTGTACTGACAAAACGGTACGAGTAATTTCATAGTTTTCCCTTTATTCGCCCCAGCCCATGAGCGAATCCCAGACTCGTAATAAGATGTAGGTACTGGAAGGGGGTAAGATAGCTACCAGGGAGGTAAAATATTCTTTAGGGTGAGAATTGCTAAATGAAAATGTATTGAGACATCAGCAAGTTTTCATTTCTAGTCCCCCCCCGTTCCCCCATAGCTTGGCCCCAGTTTATCCTTTGTTTGGTCAAGTGAGCCCCATCCTCCGGTCTAGAGTTTAGGAACAACATCGACCAAGGTGTGCCTTGAACACAGCCATAAAGACAAGTTTATCGTCGTGAAGATATTTAAGACTTTAAGAGCACCGAAATCGCGTGAATTACTTCAGAATCGAAAATTGCTACGAGTCCCTGGGGACCAAATCGTGTTCCCTATTCATCAAAAATCCAAAAAATATTTAACTTGAAGACTTGTATCATTCTGAAACATGCTATGCATAACGTCTGTGAAATATTTCTGAACTTGACAGCAGAAAGCGTCTCGGTTGTTCTGTTGGCTTTTGATGGTGTTTATGACGCCTCCAGAAGCAAGTCAAGAGCAAAGAAGAAATTTGACTCATCGAAAGACAGGTCGCAACCACCATATCCCATCGAGGTCATTAGCAACTATTTACCGACCATAATTGAGCCCCTCTGAATAAACCTCCCAGCAAATAATTCCTGGAGAAGATTTGTGACACGTCGTTAAATGCAATTGTTTGCAGAGGATTATGGACAGGCGTGCGTTTGTCGCGTGCCATGTATAGTTCTCTGCAACTTCCCTTAAATTGACACAGAAGTCTTTTTCTGATGGACTGGCAAGTTTTTCCAATGTTTCGTCACTTTTGTATACCCGATTCTGTCAAATAATAGAAAAATGAAAAGTTCGAACAAATTGCCGTAGTCTGACATGTCCAGAAATCTAGCCCAGTCCCTCTTTGACCGCGCTATCTATATTGCGATGTTTTAGTTTGATAACATGAACGGCGATCGGACTTCAAGATATTTCATGGGAAGGCGCTTATAAGCGGGGTAGGGTTGAAAGGCCACAAAGTGTTAGATATAAAGAGCCCCTCCACGAGTTCTCTTGTCGTACTCAGAGTTACTAAACACGTAATGATTAGTAGGAGCGGTCGATTAACAGTTTTTACTTTCTTAGGTACTTACATGCCTTCTCCAAGAAATAACATGAGCTAGTCTAAAGCGTAAAAGAACCATTTATAGGTTAATTATTGTAGATAATGCACCCATTAAAAGACCTATTCTGTACCAAGGATGCGCGACATGCTGTGGGAAAAATAGCCTTCGTGGCCCAACGAGCTAGGAGTTTCAGGCGGGGAAAACAACAACAGTAATTTTACTTGACAAACGCAGGTTAACTAAATCGGGAATGGTTGGTATTAACTATGTGTTAATTTGTGTTATAAAATTATTAAAAACATAAATTGAATTTACATGTTATAAGAAGTTTTGTTTTTACAACGGTTTTTTATTCATGTTGAGCCAGGTTTCTTGGAGCACGATCTGGGGCCTTCAGCCCGAGCAATTTTCAGTTTGAGGTGGTTTTTGTCTCACAATGTTCAAAATTACCCCATCGAAAAACCTTGAATGATCAGGAACAGAGGAGATAGGGGCTACGGGGGCTTTATCCCCGCACTTTTCCTGACGTGCTCATTTTGGGCCGCCTTAAACTGGGAACTGGAGCGGGCTTTATTTCCTTAAACATATTGGACCGCTTCGATGATTAGCCTCTCCCCCCTCCCACTCTTCAAAATTGGATCCGTGGTCCCTGATAATCTCTCTTCGTCCACTTTGGAAGCTGTCCTTTCCAAATGAAGTGCCCCTGTCTAAATGAAGCTTTATATAGGACTGTAATAGGGACTGGGTAAAACTTTTTTACTCTGAAAATTTTAAATGGAGATCATGAGGGCGAAAAGCTTCGGCCCGGGGTGTGAGATTCCCACGTCCTTCAACCCCCTAGCTACGCTATTGTGTATATCTTTCTTGATGACTCATCATACCAATATCTAAATGAAATTCAAATCGAGAAGGAGACTTATAGCATTATGATTTTTCCAAAGTCCCCTCGACTCTGGCGAAGAGCCAAGGGAAGAAACCAAACGGAAGTCCTGAAGGAGTTCTGCTCTCCAAAGGAGCTACGTCCCCGAAAGGACAACAAACTTAAGGAGACAACAATAGAGAAGGAGATTTACAGCGTACTTGTCACAAGAAAGAAGTTGGAAATAGAACCAATCATAATTTAGCATGCCTGGATATGACAATTCAACTTAGACTGCCAAATTTGACCTTAATTTTATTAAGCCACTTTTGTTGTACAAAGATCTTAACAGGTATTTTACAATATTGCAACCATTTTCGAACAGCTCGCGATTCATCTATGTCAGACTAGGTTTAAAAAATCGTTTTCATTTCATTTCATTTCAGAACACTCTACAATCTTTCTCTGAAAGGTGTCAGCCTTGAAAACTAATCTGGTTCCTTGCTATATTTGTTAGCAAGATTTTCGATCTGACACAACAGTTATTGTCTCATTGGTTTGCTATTCCTGCTCCAAACTCTTCCGGTTCTTGTCTGTTCTTTATTTTCTCATGAAATTTACATAGCTGGATTTTGTTCTTTCTCAATTGTCGAGAACTTACAAGCTTGTCAATTAAGAAATAAATAATCCACTGATTAGCCACCCCTGGTTGGTTTCTCTTCGGAGTCCATTGTTTCGACTATTTTATGACTTAACTTTTCAACCAATGAAACGTCCGAGCTAATGAGAGGCACGCGTGATGTGTGTAAGCCAAATCCCATGGGTAGTAATTTTGTGCTAAGAGTTTTTAAACTCATAGATTTTTCTTTCAACAACGGCCTCGCGATACGGTGGCGTGAAAGGTCCACTTGTATGACATTTTATTTTCTTGCTTTTTATATGAAAAAAAACTGACGGTAGCAGGCGACAGACTTGGTACCACAAGTGGAACTATTGATGTAAAATAAGGGTTTAGTGTGGTGGAGAAAAGGAAAAGTTTGTAGTAAGCGAAGGGGAAATTGAGAAATGGTTTTTGCACGAGAATGATACAAATGTATGAGAAGCAGGGGCTCATTGCATTGACTTTGTAATGCGAAGGATAACTGTTGTCGGTTTATTAAAACTTGGAGGAAGCGAAGAGAAATTGATTAATTTTAAGGAAGAAGATTCCAGTTCTCGAGGAAAACAGCGCTGTACACAGTGCTTTGTTCAGTCGGTTATGAGGAGATGCTATTGGAAACCCTTCTGTAAATTCACTTATATTAGTTTGATTGGTAGCCTTATGAAAGTCTTTCAACAGCACGAGCTCGTAGCCAAGAGAGGGGGCAGGGGCAGCGCCCATAGAAAATTTACGCCCCCTAGGAAAAAACATACCATGCATCTTAGTATATCCCCCTAAAAATCTCTTCACCCCTGAAAGCTATCTCGCCTCCCTTCAGTGCCTTGTCTGGCTACGGGTCCGCAACAGCGTTTGCAAGAAGTACATATTTACAACGTACAAAAACGAAATAATCACATAGTACAATGATAACTTAGAAGTAACAAATTTGGTTTCACTTTTAATTATCGCGTTTGACTGCCTAAAATTGTTATAAGGACTCCGTCATCAGAATCCTTTGTCCAGCTTTTCAGTATTTCCGAGGGCTTTTAATTAAAACAGGAGCTTATCCGACTTTGAAAGATATCCCACATGTCTGTTCAGACGTGAATGAATATAATTCTTTCAATCTATTGTCTCAAAGAAGCTCCCACCAAATGCTAATAAATTTGAAACCTGAAAGTTGGTTCAAAAAGACAAAAAAGACTGAATCACACAGTAAAATAGCACACTTGTTTCGGTTCCCTCCATCTGTTTGAATTTCAGGTGATCTTAACACCCTTGTCAACATTCGCGGTACTATTTTAACATGGTCAACAGGACTGAAATGTCGGTTAGATTAGTACACAGTTCATTCATTCAAACAGGCATGTAGCCAGACGAGTTACTGAAAGAAAGGGAGGGGCGAAAGA
>WURT03162716.1:0-10678 GCA_009936505.3 Holothuria glaberrima | reverse complement strand
AGCGGGAGGTCCCGAGTTCAAATCCCGGTGGAATCAACTTCTTTTCACCTCAGCCAGATTTTCCAGCTTCACAGTTTATATATATATATATATATATATATATATATATATATAAAACAACGAAAATGTTTCTCATTCACTTTGTTCAATTAAGTGTCTTTCAGTGGTTTATTCTATCTGGTGTAGCCTACTGCAGACTGTATAATCATTCATTCTTGTTGTACCCAGTGCTGTACAGTGCGACCAAATTGGTCTCAAATGAGCCCAAAATTTCACAAATGGGACAAAACAAATTCACCAAGGAGCCAAATGCCCCTAAAAGTTTGGCTAGTAAGGCGCCTTTACCACAGAATGCAGTGCAATTTTTTTCACGTTGTTACTTCAAATTACGCCGTTGTTACCAACGTTCACCACGTTGTTGTTAGCAGTCACGCCGTTATTAGCGAACTTTACATGAATCGCATTCCATAGTGCTGATAATGCCAACAATCATCAATCAAGTATGATCGATCAACTTTCATGCTGAAAAGTATGTAACTTGTAAACCAATTGAAATATGCTGACGCCTATTTTTTTTTTTTTGTTTAGGAGCCTACTCTGTATTTTTTTCTTCTGTACAGCACTGGTTGTACCTGATGATGCAAGCTGTGCTTGCGAAACGTCGTACTTTTGGAGTGTTTTTGCCATTAAATATGGTGTCTTTTAAAGAAGTGGTATTCTGTGTTTTTTTTTTCATTATTAAAATTTTGTGCTACACAGACCATTTGATATATATGTATATATAAATAAATAAGTAAATATATATATATATGTATATATATATGTATATATATATGTTTATATATATATATATATATATATATACATATGGGCCTCACATGAAAACTTCCCAACACCAGTAACTTCAACCTACCTGAAAGAGTTAATATTCGTCTTATTGAAAGTGTGCTTCTCTTGTAATACCTTTTTGTACAAAAATGTTTTCTCCGCACTATTTTCACGAAAAGCCCAAATTCTGTTCATGACCAAGCTGTGAAAGAAGAGAAAAAATAGTGTGAATCGTTAATAAAAACAGTGTACGCATTGATTCATTTAATTGTTTTTGATGAGCCGTTGTCATAAAACTGTTGGCAAGGAGGCAGTGGCATAATCGATGAATTTCCCGCTTGATAGGCACAAATCAACCGAAAACGGTAAACTCGTACCCTAAGCCAACTGGTAGACACCAACTTTTACTAAGTCGCCCTTTTCTGGTTGTAGTATGAATAGGACCCTGAAAAATAATCAATGCATTCAGCTACAAGCTGCGAGATAAAATTTTAGATAGGAGTCTAGGACCCATTCCAACTTCGTCCCTTTTATAACGAAAACGCAAAAGTGGTCATGTTGGGGGAGAAAACGGAGTGCAGATGTATACGTGTGACGTCCAAAGCGACCAAAGGTGCAATGGAAGTCACACATAGGTGCCATAAGTGTGTGTACGTGTGTATAATCAGGGAGATTTTACGGATAAAGTGTACAAAAATAGGCGTTCTCCACGTGTGCCTCCCGCTAACCTGGCCACGTAACAAAACAAAACGGTTCGTAGTATGGGTCTAGGAGCACAAAGCTGAGTGTATCAGTGATTCTTATACAATATCGTAAACGAGACAGTTTAAAATTAAACAAGAAAAACCTAACATGGCATAACGACGCAGATGTTACGTCAAGTTGCTATTTATAAATGTCTGAATACAGTTAATTAATTCAGGGACCTGAAGCGCAGTTGTTCTATATGACGCTTAGCAACCGCGAATTTCACGTGGGGGGGTTCCGTTGCAACAATTTAGATTAAATCTGTTTCCTTTTGAAAAGGCCAATTCAGATGGGCAAACAGCAGATCGCTCTTTGGTAAAAAAAATCACTCTACTTTGACCAGGGATTGAACCCGAACCTCACGGCTGCCAAGCTTCATCGCTTTAAATGCCATCGCCTTTATTCACCTTTTTATACCGAATAAAATATTCAGGTAAAAGTAATTATCAGGTTATTACTAGATAGACTGAAATACACTTCATTTTTTTGTCATGCACATCCTTGTAGTGGTGATCCACATAATCCTTGCAAAACGTGCGTGAGCATAGTAAGTAATCTCCAGTCGCCATATCACACAACAATCTTGTGTAAACAAATTTTCCCCGCTCTTTCAATTTTTGAAAGCATACTCAACGATTTCAAATTTCACATGTTGTATTACATCAGTTTAAAAGTTCTACCAAGTAAAAGCTATCAACTTCATTTATAAAGCCATTAAAAGCAACTAATAAGCCAGTTCAGAGTTGTAACTGCGCATGTGCAGTCTCTTCAGGTCATGGGCCATTTGGGTATAGAACGCAATCATAAGTCACACGTTGTGCATAGGTTTGTATATTGTGCGCTATGGGTTGTTATAGTAGTGTTTACTCATTAGAAGACCGCATTACCTTATAACCTTTGACGTTTTAAGAACGCAATGTAACTCTGAACTGGCTTATTTTAAACTATGAGCGACATCCTGTTTCTGTATATGGTCTGATTAATTAATGTGTGACGTTTTTCAATGCATTTAGTTTATTCAGAAGGAAAACTGATTCTTTTCGGCAGGTCGGCCGTAGCCATACAAGGTACTGAAGTGGGGGGCGAAATGGCTTCCGGAGGGGAACATTTTCAGGGGGCAAATGTGTAAAAATGTATTAAGTCAAAGGCAGCTTGAAACTTCTCAAGGAGGTGGGGGGAAATTTTCAGGAAGGACTTGGCCCCCGTGGCTACGGGTCTGCCTTTCGGTCAAACAATCACATTCTACTTCACGAGAAATCTTTCGCTCGTCCAATGAAATAGTGCACTAAAACCACCATGAGAGCTTCATTCGACAGAGTTATGCATGTAAAACTGTAAAAGTCTGCACTGTGCAAAGACTAGTTGACAACAACTAGCAAGCCGGTTTCCGGGTTTAATAAGCATGCTGCTCCTCCGATTTACTCCGAATTTACTGGCTAGGTACGTTAATCCGTGTTTACTCACTTTTCTTCACTACATGGTCAACCGCTGAAGTGGTCTACATCTGGCAAAAGAAAAACCCGTGGCGAACATGTACGACACGCAGTGTACAAATTTACCATTTAAAATGTCTGCATGTTATCTAAGGTATATACCTACAATTCCATTCGTCATTGGTTACAATCATTTTCATTTTCAACTATCCAGTCGACCTACACTGTAAAAAATTTCTGTAAATTTACAGTGAATTTTCTGTAAAATTTTCAGGATAATTTCTGTTTTTCTAATTTACATGAAATGTTCTTGTATATTTACAAAAGTTTTGCGTATTTCAGTTGGTTTACGAACTAAGTTTGTATTTTGTTTACGAATGGTAATTTACGGTTATATTCTGTAAAATTTTGCAGAAAAAAATCTGTTTTTTATATTTACAAAAATATTTTGTAAGTTTAACAGACGTTTTACGTATTTCCAGTAGTTTACCAAAAAAAAATGTTTTGCAATTATGCAAATTGGAAGGATACCTAACTTGTTAAAAGATAACACTGTAAACAGTCTGCACGGTAGAGGTTGTTAGTGATGTCACAATAAAGCATTGTGTAACCTTCAGATTAGTTCAAACTGACCTAAACATCTTGTAGCTACTTAAGTGGGCGTGACCAAAATTTTGACATAAAAATTGTAAATTTATGCTTAGGGCAGGTCTAAACTAATGAGATCTGTAGCAAATAACACTTTTCGGTCAAAGGATAAGTAGTTAATTAATACAGGTAAAGAATATTGAGATGTATGAACTGTATTTCTTTAAAAACTATGTAGTAAGGTTATTCACTATAACCAAATTTGTCATGGACGTTGTACATATAACATAGCGTACATTTTTACTGTTAGCAAAACGTTTTCAATGCTAAATTTGAACGTCACCCTTGGCTCTCTTGACTGAATCACGAGGAAACATTCAAAAAGTAACAGCATTTTTGAGTACGAATCTAATGCATATCATTGTCATGATGTTATTTGGTCTGTCTATTATTTTGCATAGATTATCTGTAATGTCAAATTACAGAGTTTGCCTAGAAGCTCGGCTGCCAGAAACTGTCTGCTTTTTTACAATGGTTATAAAGTACAGTTTCTGCCTGTTATTTCTAACATACTTAAACTGTTTTTTAACATAGTTAATCTGTAGTGTCAAATTACAGCGTTTGTCGGGAAACTCTGCTGCCAGAGTTTCTCTGTTTTCTTACAGGTTTTTTTTTTTTTTTTTACAGTGTATCAGGAAGAGATGCACAAGCGCCACGTGAGTAAAGACGATGAAATCACCGAGTTTCTCGTAAAGAAGGTTCCTATACTGGCCCAATTAAATGAAAGGTGCAAAACATTCTCCATCCTACAATTGACCTCCCTTCATCGTCGCTTTAGGTGGAAAGTCATCCGGATCCCATCACTACGACATCCGCTATTTTTGTCAATTGATGTAAAATGTCAAAGTGCTGTATACTTTAAGGTCATATTTTATGGTGGCTGAAGTGTCGTTTACAAAATTAACTTTTACAGACAATATTTACACATTAAATAAATGAACACAATTTATAACACTTTGAGAATGACACTTTTATTTATAACAACAAAAGGCTCAATTTAGTTATTCAGTATTGTCCTGTTCTAGGCTTGTCCCGCAGTGGTCATAGTCCATATTCGAGCGATTAAAAACCAAAGACATCAAAGCTGCTGGAGGTAAGCTGCTATATAGCACCTTACCTGATTCCTTTAAAGGGAAAATACAGTCACCACAACCAGAGTTAGTATGCCCCGTCACCCTAGTTTATGAATGGCCTATTTTGATCATGTGACAATATTTTCGTTAGTGAATTTGTGAAATGCAAGGAGAATTTCTCCTTGCTTTACCTATTGTTTGTAATAGTTATGTTCAAAACGTCTTCAGATGTGCTTGTAATGAAATGAGAGGAGATTTACAATTGTTTGCAGATTTTTCAAAGCAAATTTTGGGGCGACTGCATATTGCCTTAAAGAAAATCGTTATCGATTATCGATTACAAGTATCTCTCATTTCTTTTGTTTTTCACTGACAATTTAAAAACTTTAGTAGAACCAAGCTATATCAGTCATTGCTTCCGAAAGTGCGTTCAAAGTTGTGCAAGCAGTTGAGGACATTGAGTACAATTCTTGGCGTTTACCTCAGATCCCTATCTTTACCCACTCAGTTTTTGTAGGCGTGTTATTTTTAAAATTGCAAAATGGACTCTAAAAGTTCATGTTTGCACCATGTACGTACCTTTTACGCTTTCGCCTTTGTCTAAGTGCAATGCAAGCAAATATGTGTCGATTTTTCATTAATCCAAGCAGGGAGGTATTAGAACAGGAACATAAATAACGATTCTCACGAATCGTCGACATTTGGGCCCAAATGGTGGGTAAAATTTTTTTCAAGATAATACATTTTTCTCATAAATTTATCGAACTGGACATAATGAAGTATAACTACAGAAAATTGGGAACACTAATTGCTACAAGTTTCCAAACTGTGCAGAAGTTACGTGTACCGTCCCGTTGGCGTGTTACCGTTGGTATGCAGCTGATTGCTGATTTCTTTGGGTAATTTATCATTTTTATAATTGGTTCATGATCTATGATGAGGACTTATTTGCAAATGATGCAGACTAAATCATGTAGATAGTGGATGATACGGGTCCACGATGTGTAATTATCCATTTTCTCTGTTTTATTTATACATCCCACTAGCGGAAATTCCACGGTCAGTGACTATATACATATGTCAGATACTACCAATCGCTTCACTGTGGAGTAAACATGTTGTTACTCCCCGAATATATGTCATGAGACCTGGACTGTGTTGTGCACAAGTATGTGTACGATTGCTGGTATGGTGTTTATTGCAAGGATGTATCAACACTGCATACTAACAGTAACACGTTTTCCTCTTCATAACCACGGACGCATTACACCATACGCAGGTCTATATTACATACATATGTTGCAGCGTTCATCTCTAAGCAGTAATTAAAATTAAATGATTATACGATGTAGAGTCTTACTATTAAAAAATAGTTTGAGCCATAAGGTATGTGTTGGAAACACTTTCATAGCAATCATGTGTTACAATCATTGTTGACATCGTTGCTAACACGAGTATTCATACTGAAAAAACGCTGATTGGCCAGTTCTTTCTCTTTCTTTATCGATGTCAAACAATTTCCCAACAGCATGTGGCTGTGTAAGAACCAAAAGTATGTCATTGAGAGGTGCTTCACCAATATCCTACAGTCCCCATTTCCATTTCCTCCGACATGGTGTTATGTATGACACTTCACTTTCGTTCCCTGTAATACCTTAAATTTCAGCCACATTCCAACGCCCACATAAGGGCCACAAATGCCCCCTTTCACTTGTGTATTGACGCTGGTGCGCTGGTACTGCCGCCCTGACATTGGGTTAACAAGTGTTGTGTTGCAAAGCGTGGGTACTTCAGGGGAAATGCGGGCCCTACTCGATATAGATGAAACACTAGGTACTGAGTTATCGAGTGACGTGAGTGGAGTGGTGACCATCTCCGTGGATAGAGTCGGAAGGAGACGGTCCAACTCCACAGTCCCAGTGAGATTCGCTTCATCCAACACCAAAGCTGGAGTGTTAGGTACGCTGACTAGGTCCGTGGCAAGTGAGGGAGGGGGAGGCTCTCATCTCAATTGTTGAGGACGAAGGGATGTTGGTCAGATCAGTGGATGGGGTGTATACTAACGGTAACCTGGAAACCGCATACCAACGGTAACACGTGGGCACTTTGGGTCGTAACCGGGGGTAACACTTGCTTCGATATTATTAGTTATTCAATGACGATGAAGGTTCATGAGTGAATAGCATCTACAGGGAATATCTTCCACTAAACCCTATGAATTGTTTTTTGATGAGGGTTGAAAATGCATACCAACGGTAACGCGAAAATTACTCCACGGGAGGTATTTTTTTCTTCAATGTACATATAAGCCTATTATGGAATGTCTCAGCAATTTTTTTCTTATCATTCTGAGTAATAGACTTCCGTAGCATAACTATGAATGTAATTTTACAAATGTACTTATTTATTTTATCATGGTAACATTGGTAGTATAAGTGCATACTAACTGTAACACAGAAACTACACCATTACATGTGATCATATTATGGTGTAATTGTACAGTGTTTTCACTCAAAATCTTTGTGGGGACGCAAAAGATATACAGCAATGCAATCCAATACATATATCGTAGAGTTAAGCACATATTGTTGAATACACCAAAGTAAACGGGATTGTTTGAAAATTGCGTCCCAAAAAACGCCACAAAATAAGCCATTTCTTGCCCACAGAAGTCACAATTTTCAAGATACATAGACAAAACTATAGTCCCCAGAGAGTTCTTCACACCATACATCCACCAAGAGTAGTCACAAATGGCTCCGTATATTTTTTAACTTTTTATAGGACGGGACAGCAAATGTCGACGATTCGTGAGAAATGACCATTATATACAGTGTTTAAAAACTTAAGAAAGTTTAAATTCAATTATAAGGCTGATGTGGAAATAGCTACAAACCCAGAGACAAAATGGCCAATGGCTAACAACGTCTTATTCTTGATGACGATGGTCTTTAATCGACTAAAATATCTACGGGTGCGGATTATCTGGTGAAAATAATTTGTGTGTTCGTCTTCTTCATTTTAAAATGACTTTTGCATTTTACTAATGGGATCATTTAATTAAGCATCTTTTCTAGTCCTCATGAGTTAGCCTGCAATCGTAAAAGAGCAGGTCACCTTTCAAGGTGGCTATAAAATATTCACCGTTGAAATTTATTCTACGATCTCGCCATTGTTCTCGTGACATTTCAACTTGCTATGGCCTGTGATAACACTAATAAGGATGTAATTAAGCTAGAATAACGCCGTTGACCATATTTTTGTTACTCTGTCTCTATAACCATTACGGCTTGGAATATATTTATCTTTGTGTCCGAGATGCCCTCTAAATGGCCGTTATCTTATACAGTTTGAAAATGATTAGAAATTCGTTAAGTTCGCTGTCAATCTAGAATTAGTCTAATGCTAAAATCAATGGAATTAAATGAAAAACATTTTGACCCTAGTGTGGCTCATTGATGACGTTACAGACTTACTCCAAGCATTCTGAAAAGCTTGTATCTCTGTGAGATCTTGTTACATCTTTTATCCTTCATTATGTGAACAAAAACTTGATGCTTTACTTTTATTCATATTTCAAATGACATCTATATCAGTGGCTCTTTAAATACAATTTAACACATTGGCAAGGTGATCAAGTAGGAATGAAAACAAATTTTCTCCCTGTAGCAGTGTTCTCCACTAGCCGTTTTGTCCGGTCGCGCCGCCCGCACAAAATCCGAAGAGCGTGCGTCAACGCCCGATCTAATGTTGCCGCCCGCACACAAACCTGGCCGCCCGGACAAAAAATATTGCTTTCACATTTTTTAGTAAACGTTTGAATTGCTCAAGTCAAATTTAGCACAGCAAATAGCACCATTTTGCATCTATCCTATCTTACGTGAGCAAAGATTTTTCGAAAGGGGGAGGGGACCCTCTCCCCTTAAACACCTCCCCAGCACGGCGATCGGTGTCATCTGCTATTTCAGGTATAAGCGCCCGGACAAAATTTGGACCTGTAGAGTATACTGCTGCAGGTATATAATACACGATTTCCATCGTCAAGTTCAATTTCCCTTGTTTTCATTATACAAAAAAGCCAAGGTACAAGGTTAAGACGGGCAGGTGTTAATCATTGAAATTGTTACAATGTTACCAATCCCCTGAAATAAAATTTGTTGCGTGTTATTTGAGACAGTTCCAGCTATAATGATTTACAAAAAGTGGATGTTTGACATTCCAGTCAAAGAATAAACTGAACGTACCACCTAACGACAACCGATGAAACTATTCAATGTGCCACAAAGTTTAACGAGAGTGCTCCTCAACACTCATTGTTGTGGCTCTGGTGGAAGAATGATTATTGACACAAAACTGGAAGAATTTATGCTCTAGGCATGAAGTTTCTTCATAAAACAAGCACGTATTCTTTCCATGGGCGTGGATCACAGGGGGGGGGGGACGGGGGACGTGTCCCCCTCACTTTTTGGAAGAGGGACAAAAAGTCCCCCCCCCCACTTTTTCAAAAATGATGAAAACTGAAACTGCAGCAGGGCGGCTGGGATCCCCGACAGGGAACTGGGCCGGCTCAGCCCGAATTTCCGTTGACCTTTTTTTTTTTTTTTTTTTTTTTTTTGCATTTTTGCATTACTTCAGTTCTTGGAGACAGACCCCCTCCCCTTTAGACCCCAACCCCAGGACAGCGATGTCAAATGGTGAAAAGTCTCCCCCACTTTTGGAAATGGATCCACGCCCATGATTCTTTCACAAGTAGATTCCTTTCTTCCTGGTGAATAAAATTTACCATGGGGGGGGGGACGGGCGACTCAAATATATGTAAAGAGCCAGTGTTTATCAAACTTTTTCGGGGAAATGGCCAAACAGAGATACAGGTTAAAAATAAAGGGCCGCATACGAAACTTCCTCAACTCCACCCCATGCATCTGTGGTTCAGGGAGTGGGAATCAAGTAAAGGGGGAGTACTGCAGGCTTTGGACGGTCGGAGAGAAGAGGGCAGTTCGCAAGCGCGTATAGTTGGGGTTTTGTCACGAGGTCACTTCGGAATGTCCCGGCGACTTCGAAGGGCTGCAGGAACGTGAAACACTTCTACAGAGAGTGGGATGCATGGTCTTTGATAGTGTCTATTCAGGGGTCAAGGGGAAAACCCAAGGGAGGGAAGTAACTCGAAACCTTACTGGAGCTTTTCGGTATTTACAAAATTTTGACACTTGAATAAAGACTTTTCACCTTCTGGCAGGGGCAATTGATGCGCACTGAACGGACTACAAAATCACACTTCGACCATTCTCTGGCTCAACCTAATTCGGACAAGAGAATTGCTTTTTGACAATAGGAACTCCTTGTTCGGACTGTTACAGCCTTAGTCCGACTCAGGGCTCGTCACTTTAATAACGATAGGAGCATATGAATGGGTGATGAAAGACAGAAGGGGGAATAGGCCTTTGGAAAAATCATACTGTTTCATGAATGCCACTCAAATAATACTGAGCCAACCATGTCTGAGAGAAGCGCGCGAAGCCGGCCAAAATAATCGCATTTTAAAGAACTCTGCTTTCATGTTTTACTTCATTTAACATTGCAAAATTTATCCATTATGATCATGTTCCTTCCCCCTACCCCTGTTTCCAGTCCCCTAGTTCAACATGCTTTTCGTCAGAAGAATATCACTTTTTGTGCATTCTTTAATGCAATCGGAAAGCCAGTTTGGTCTTGAGTAGTTGTAGGCCTAAATGGTGCAGTAATAGGTCAAAAGTTGTCCACGGTGGGGAGAAATAACCGAAATCTTACTGTTTGGAGGATCCTTCCATCAAACGTGTGTTGCATTTACTTTCAAGTTAAAATTTCAACAAATTGTTCCACACCTTTTATTTGTTAACTGCATTTTATATATATATATATATATATATATATATATATATATATATATATATATATATATATATATATATA
>WURT03162715.1:0-28256 GCA_009936505.3 Holothuria glaberrima | reverse complement strand
ACAGATTATTATTTCGTGTAGTAATACAGTTCTCAGAGTTGGATAGCGGGGGTCTAATAATATTTGCTAAGGCGGGGACAGTGATCCATTACGATACCTAAAAATGATTCCATACATACAATAGGTGTGGAAATTTTAGAGGGAAATTTTTTACTCTTTGATCTAAGGTTTCCGTTTTTTAGTTTTTGACATGCTTCCCTTGTCTATTGTAACCCCCCCCCCCTTCTTCGAAATGGACGTAGCTAGGGATGAGCAAGGTGGGGGGATATGGAGAGAACTCTGTAGATAGTTTGTTCTATTTTCAGCACATTTCTTTACTGTTTTGTTCTCTTTTTTAGCTGGAAAAAGTTGAGCTTAACTTACAACAAGCGTTGGCTGCACTTTCCCTTCCCCATCCCAGCCGATTGATCAAAAGACCCTTGGAAAATGCCATTTTACTCTACCATTAACGCCAAAGGCGGTAAGGTTTCGTTAAATTTTCTCTGATTCGCCGTTAATGACATGATGCATCACTCTGTGTGAAGCAGACCTTTGTGAAAGTTGGGAAGCAGTTCACGAAATTGTACGTTCAAGCCATCCTGTGATTCTTGTCCAGGTGTTTCCCTCTCTTTTTCAAGTTATGAAAACCCTTGTGTTACTCTGGTTACGTATACAAACTAAGCATTTGCTGTCACAATGGGGTCCTCTATCAAAGTCAAAACTTGTTTTACTTTTGATGGTTCAACATTTTCATTGAATTTCCATCAAAATGATCAAAATTTGACCAATTTGGAGCTAATATTATAAAAACAAAATATCATCTAGTCGATTTTGAACGGACTGTTGTTGAATGAATCTGTACAAAAGCTCTCGCTTTCGAAAAGGTCTCGCGTATGGCGCGCCCAGTGTGGGGTTAATAGATTAAGTTGAGAAATGTGTAAAGACTGAATGCAGTAATTGTGGATTTTTATTTTGTTGTAGTAAACGGTGGTTTTGAGCTGTTTGTATTTGGTCGATGTTGGGTGGTCGTACTATTTTTATTTTCCACGAGAAGAAAAACCTATATGAACATTATGGCGTCTGTTTGTACATGTGAGCAAAATATTGTCCCTCATTGAACTGCTTGTAGCCTCGAAAACTAGGAACACACTCTTCAAAATCTCACTTGTGTGTCGTAAGTCCGATATAACTCACATAGGCCTATACAAAGCAAGAAATTTGTTCAAAGCAAGGTTGGGGGCAAATAGGTCCTCGACTCCATCCACAAATTGGGGACCTGAAGGCATGCATACAGGCGGCTTATTCTTTGAGAGTAGAATTTTTTTCTCATTCAAGGCTAGTTGTTTGGCCCGGGCTCAAACCTCGTGAGTAGGCATCCGTCTCGGCCTCAAAACTGTGGCCTCGATTTTTTAAGCCTAGGCCCTTTCAAAGTCGCTATTAAATGAAATATTTTTCCAAAGGATCCCACGCCGAAATTTCTCATTGAAAGAGGATGATGTCTTACCCCAAATCTATCCCCAAACAGCCATTAATATTTGGTGACTGCAATTCGGTTGAAAAAATGAAACACTAGCACCAACAGTAGGTATGCGGACATGGCATCGAAAAGTTTTAAGTTAGCACAGCCCGCTGTATCCTAAAGGCGCATTATAGAGTATAAGCAGGTCTTCTTAGTTTAAATTGCACTAGGATCGAGGGGTAGAAGGAAGGGAGATCTTTGCCCTTCAAGACTGCCCTCCCAAAGACTAATTTTGCCATTTTAAATGTTTATGAGTGCTTCTCACCAAATCGAATCGATGTGTTGCAGGGAAGACACCATATAGTGGACCGCTACAGCCACCCCGCCATTGGGAGGCATTAGCGTCCCGTTGGGGGAAATATTGGAATTTTCAGAGGAACCAAAATGTTTAACTCTGTCTTTATCAAAGTAAATGAAAGATAGCTGAATAGTACTAGAAGGCTGCGGTACACCAAGTTCGCTGTCATCGGCCATAGGCTGCTAGTTGATAATTAGTGACCCACACTCGTTTGACGCAGACGTGTAATGACGATTTGTGAGTCCGATTTCTTGCGGTCCAAACTATAGCAAGTTCCGAATGTAGTTAATTTATTGCATGTATGTATGCAGAGGGCTCGAGTTCCGAAAAAACGTACTTTTCAGGTTTTTTTTTTGGGGGGGGGGGTAGAAATCGGACAATTTTGTCGGGTTTCAGGGCAATTCTGTAAAATAGAAGATCTCAAGCAAAAAACAACATTACTGGATTTTAATAACTGGGTACAGTTTTAAAGGCTTGACTTTCTTTTGTGTTACCCTTCGAGCAAAGACATGAAATTACTTTGTTGTAGACGTTTTAAAATTGTAATGTGCTGCCCTCTATGACCAAAATCCTGGTGAAACACCACAACAGTCCAAAGAAACAAGGGTGTGCAGTTTTCAAAGGGCCAGAGTTAAAACATAATATCTTACTTCGAACTTCTATTTGTTAGAAATATTAAACTTGCGTTGTTAAATAGTAAAGAGACAATGTTTTCAGTCTCACACATTTGATTTAGATTTTATTTAATTTATAACAATCATGCCACCTTTTTCCTGTGACGAACGTATGCCTTCATCCGTCACCGTCCAAGAGTAAAAGTTTGTCACAACGAACGTTTTCTAAATATGGCGGGGGAGCAAAAAGAGCTTCAACTATCTTTTAAAGATATGGGTATATCAGAGCCCTCTTCAGAGCATGCATATTACTTTTACTTGTTTTCTGTTTGATAAGTTACAGCTTTTCTTCCAATGAAGGTCAGAAGCTAAGAAGGTGGCTTTCTCTGGATACGTCCGTCGCAAAGATCTTAAATATTCCTCTAGTTTGTTTCGCCCCGTAAGTCAGGCAAACCTTAGCCCCAATATTGTAATATAGGCTTAAATACAAACTGAAGTGGTTATGGTTACATCTTTTGCATCGTAAATCATGTTGCTATACGGCTAACATGGGTGGAATAAAGTTGGGAAACTGCAATGCTCCTTCCCGCCAACTAATTTGATTGTTTGAAGGGACACACTGGCAATTGAAGGGAACTTTACATTTCTGCACATAAAAAATATGGAAGCAATTGTTGTAAATCCCAAAAATAAATACTTTTCAGCCCATATTTTACACAATATTAACGTATAGCCTACTGTATACTTGATACCGAGTTCAGTGCCGAATTATTTCTGTAAAATATGACTCTTTGAATTGCAAAATGCACATTGAGGAATCTAAATTTAAGCAAGAAACCCCACCCCATAGAGTCCAAGTCCTGCCACGCAGTTTTGGTAGGTTTAAGCAGGGACCGCGGAGACAACGGGCTACGGGGGCTTTAGCCCCCGCAATTTTCTGCCGTGGGCATTTCAGGCCGCCTTAAATTAGGAACTGGAAACTTTATTTTCTTGAACATATTGGGCCGCCTCGATGATTAGTCCCCCCCTCACTTCAAAATTGGCTCCGCGGCCCCTGTAAAGGGGGTGGTCCCGGTGGGGCCCGATAGGGGAAACCCTAGAAGCTGCTATGAGGCATTTACAAAAAGTGGGCATTTTAAGTGTAAAGCATATATTTAACTGTCTTCATCGGACCGCATTGCAAAGAGTCCCAGATCTGTAAGCTAAGCAATATGGGACTTCATCTTGCTCGAAAAATAAGACGTTGAAATGTACAATGAAAATACTTTTCTTGTGTATTTTTCTTCGGTTTCTATGCGTAGGACTGTGTACAAGAAGTACACAGCACTCCTCTTTGCTGTGCCCTGTGTCGTCAGCTGTTCTTTTTTTTTTTTTAATTTTATCACACTTTAATTATTGTTTAATAATCAATCTCACGGACTTCAGACGATTTCATTTCAAACTCTCACTCCATCTGTCCTCTCTCGCGTGGAGATGACAGGCACTGTACGCATCTTGCTCTCCTGCGTAGCAGACTTTAAGTTGCCTCTCAACTTGGACGGACGTATAGATATATCTGCGTTGGTTTTCACGTCGCAACGAAGACTGTTTAACCGTACGGAGAACCTTTGGACCAGCCACGTGTTTGACTGGCGCACTTCCATATAGTCTGGAAATCATGACTTTTAAAGGGGCTGTTGCATTTCGCACAAAATTTTTGGCGTATCCCTTTAACTCTTTATTGGCAGCTGGTGAACGCACTTTGATTGACATTAATTCAAACAAGGGCTTGACTCTGATAGGTCAATAACAACTTGTAGCCTACAGTCAGTAGTGCAATGTTATGCACAGCAGACAGCTCAATTACAGTAAAAACTACCGCACACTGCCCCGACCCGACTGCAACGCAACAAAACTCCTTGCTACTGGCCGTCAGGTGTGAATCGCGTCGGTGCATAAGCGTAGGAAGCAATATGAAAGTGGGGGTCGGAACAATTTTTGTACTGTACACCTCGCCCTACCCCTTAGACCAAAACATCCATTTTTAATATGAGATTTTTCGCCTTTTTCCACCTGAAAGAGCAATTTAAAAAATAAATAAAATGAACAAAAATAAAAGGAACATTTGCATGCCATAACTCATGTAACTGCACATAAAATAAAACAGAAATCTGTTTTTTGGCAACCATTGTACACCCAACAACTGCAGTACATCTATGCCCTCTGGAAAGGAATATTGATAACATCTGGATGCCGGTATACTGGTATATTACAGGCGGTAGGCCTATATGGATATTCTAACATACCATCCAAAGTGAGGGGCGAAAGAGGGTTTCCGCCCCCACCATCGAGAGTGGGGGCGGTCGCCCCCTCTGCCCCCCTTTCCTACGCCTATGCGGTGCAGTGTGCAGCAAAATTTGTTTGCGCCCTGACTCATTTGCAACAGTTTTTAGGAGTTTTAAGGAAACTGGGCGTATCAAACGTGTTCAATATTCGTCTCAAAGTTGTAAAACGTTGCGTTTGAGTTGAGTCGGATCGGACCGGTATGAGCCTGTCACCGACCCGACTGCAAGGAGACTGACGTTCCATAGCCAATGAGGAAGCATTTTGGAAATCAGGTGACCGTATGGGATGTCAAAATGGCGGAACCTATGTGGACTGAGGACCAAGAAGTCCAACTATTTGAGTTGTGGCAAACGGTGTCCTGTTTTTATGACGCCAGCAACATACACTATACCAATAAGACAGTACAATCACGCCCATATCTTGAAATGACAACTGCGATGCAAAGTCAAGGTAAAATCGCCGACTTTTTGTTGAAATGAATGATTCATAATTGTTTACAGGGGGTTTGACCGACTCTCCAAACATTAACCATGCAAACAAACCTACTTTAAAAGGAATTTCTGACACACCTGTTGGCCCCGCACATAACGCCGACCGCTAACAACTGTATTGGCCTTCACAGGCAATCTGAGAGCTACATTTACTCATTAATGTTACTTGGGATCCAACTGTGAATTCCATTTATATTTTTTGATAACTGTCGTCCTTTCTTAATTGAACGTTACACTCTGGCAAACATTGTCTACTCTAAGTATACCACGCTACTGATACACCCTGAAGTAATCTTCAGTTCTGTACGAAACGCGTCTAGCAATAGCACAACATGCTATGGCTTCTTACATTAACAAAGTCACAAAAAAGAACATTTAAACTCAAATCTTTGGGTTTCCTATAAAAAATCTTTGCTTAATAGCTGCGAAATTATTTTTTGCAGGGTAATATCCTCCCATATCTCACAGGAAGTTTTCAGCGAATCCAAGAAACTAAACCTATAACCAAGATTTAACTTATCCCGAACATATCTGCAAACACGTCACTAACCTTTTGGTGATTCAGCCAACCCCCCTTTAAAGGTTAAGATATGCTCATTGTGTCCCCCGTTTTCGGGTCCCCTGCCTTGCGACCCTTTTATTGATTCATCCTCCAACTACTCATCTGGCAAGAGAACTTTTAGCTCTCCGAGGTTTTACGCCATTGTATTCTGATTATACATCAGTTTTGTGTGAGTGTGGTCGGTTTAATGTGGGGGGCTAGCATGCGACCACACTCGCACACGACGCAACTGTCTAAAACTTGTTAAGACTCACTTGCGACGAGTAGTCGCTAGGAGTTTTGTTGCGTTGCAGTCAGGTCGGGGCAGTGTGCGGTAGCCTTAACGTGTTGATATGGCCTTGAGCAATTTAGACTCATTGCAGGCCGCTATTACAGCCCTATCCGGGAGGTGCGCTAAACAGGATTTGGAGGAGGGGCTAGAAGTAAACTCAATAGAAATTTTACTGTTTAGGTTGTCAAGGCCGGTTCATACTTCATCATTTATATCCGTCATATATTATAATCGAAACATAAAAGCAACGACGTGTGGACCGTTGTGGCGTATGAACCGGCCTTTGGTGTTGACAAGATGGAAATTTAGAGTGTGGAATATGAATTGACGACGATATGTAGGGCTAATTGTAGTACATAACTCCATACACACAAACTGATAAGTTTGTATGCCGGTGGTCTCACACCTTGTTTTTTCAACAAGTGGTAACGGGATGAGGGTGATTATTCCCCGATCCCTTCCTCTTAGCCGTTGGTTTGCACGCATGAAACATTCCTCATCAAGGCGTGTTTCCTGTGAGCCTAAAAAACAACAACAAACTGTTCAAAACAAAATAAGTAGCGTACATTATAAAGATTAGGCTAAGTTGTAAGCTATCTCCAGTCTCTCTGCTTCTTGCAAGCGACCTTTAACTTAAAAGGTTACAAATGTCAGCCATTCACCGAAAAGTAATCTCTTGTAACATTTTTTCTCCTACAAATTTTCACGTTATCAGGCTCTTTTTACACAAAAACATCCGAAAGCATTTATCCTGTAAGGCATTCATCCAACATTTTTCTGTCCTGACGTTCCCTTTTCATCGTATTTTCTTCCGTTGCTTTCCTGCCATGCTCGATCACCTGCTTGAGTGCTGTTTGGTGGTTTCTTATTTATGCACGTGTCAAATTGGATACAAAACTCTCTCATCTGACCGGCATTGTCAAAAGTTGTGAGAATGTCCGTTTTTTGAGACTTTCAGCCGGTCTTTTTTTTCTTGTAACACATCGGCATGGAAAGTGTTTCAACGTTTAGGGGTAAATGGTAAAACCATTAAGGGCTTGTCAACCCCTTTGAGTTCCAGACCTGACGAAGAGCATACCAGAGATGTGAGATTCCGATGCGATCCAAACTTTACCCTCAGGCTTAATGTGTAGCTATTTCAAGTCATGAGTTTAATACATAACACACATAATTGAATCCCGCATTCTTTCAAATTTGATTATAATGCGTAAGGTCCTATGTCAGTCGGAATGCTGCAGAAAACTCCTATTTTGTAGATATTTATTTCAATCTGTCAAGCAAGAAGAACAAACTTTGCCCACACTTGTTAGTGTATGAACCAATAATGTGATTTAACAACACATGACTGTTGAATATTTGGAACAGCAGGAAAATTGCCTGGATAGAAACACTCTCTCTGGACTTAAAACTGGACAGAATCTCTGAGAACTGTGACGTTAGGGGAAAGTGGTAACTCGCAAGGTCACCATCATAGGCATAGGAAGCGGGGTTAGAGGCTGGAGGGGGCTAAAGCCCCCAGTCATAAATGTGGTGAGGCGTAAGTATGCTTCCGCAGCCACACAATTGAAGGTCGAAAACCCCTTATCTGTTTCCTCTGTAAAAATATAAAGATGTTGTAATTAAAACTCAAATTTACACAATATGTCGCACCAAATTGCATCAAAGGACCCTCGATACCTTTAAAACCCTCCTTTAAGACAGCGGTCCGAATGAACGTTCAGCCAACCAGCTGAGGAGAGCTTCCTTCGCCTATGGTCAATATATTTCTGTGATTTGACCTGTGATCTTTGAGTGATCTTCGATCCTTACTTTGGCTGTCTTGAATACTTGAAAACTTTCCAATTTTTGGTTTCCTACAGATAGATGGTGACACTCGGCCTACCCAGTTTAGAGAATATTTTCAAGAAAAGTATTCATTTAAAACACACTTTGATCTCTGACGTAGTCTTGGTCAAGACGTTAGTAAAATTTTTTCACTTCTCACATTTTTACAAATAAGGGCGCTTGTCAACTAGAACTGTACATACTCGAGTATTTCGTTCATCGAACAGAAATTTGAAGACAAGTAGATGGCGTCTTCACAGTAATTCCCAATGAAAGTGGTATAGGCCCTGTACAACTAATACTACGGACTTGAGCAAGACAACCCTTGACGCTGAATATTTACTTCATTTCGTTTTGAGTCTTGAATGTAACATTTTACATTTAACTGATATTCCTATCATAATCTGTTAAAGTTAATATGAATACTTTGGAATAGCCCCATAGTTCTAAATACTGTTGATGACTGCATTTAAATTTACATTCATTAAAACAAATAACGAGTTCCTCTCTGGTTGGGCAACAATGACCAGTACAGTCAGTTGTGTTCCCAATTAAGATCACACACAGTTGTGTGTCACTATGGACTCGAGAAATTGAAACTTAGTGCAGGCTACCGTGACTGTGTCTTAGAGGTGTTTTAGACAGGTGTTTTGGGTTAAATTGATGGAGGGCTAGAAGTAGACTTAGGAGGTAGAATTTTTACTGTCGAGGGTGAGACTGGATGGGCCAGGTTGACGGACAGTTCATTTCATCACTTGTACAATGTGGTGAGAGCAACTTAAGTAGTGTTAGACTTTGACTTAATGACCTTTGGCTGCTCAGTCTGACATTTAAGAAGATAAAGTTTCCTATTACTGGGCATCTCTTTTGTCTGGTTCAGGTAAGTGTGACCAGACCTTTCGGAGAAGTTTTTCATCTCATCACTGAGGGGGGACGTTTGACATAACAACCCTTAATCTTTGAAAATGGTTTCAAAGCTGTAAACATTACTAGTGTCAATGTCAGTAGTAAACTTAAGGGAGAAATTCATAAATTGTTCTACTCGTTGAATTTTTTAATATTTGGAAAAAAGACCTATCGGAAATGTGAGTATGATCGTGGGCTGTTACGGACCAACTTAAGCAATAAAGGTTACAATGGATGAGTAAATAAAAAGTTGATGAAAGCATGATTTGATTTCACCCTCTCGGCTCTACTTCCATGGTTTAATCATGATAGTTTTGCCATGCTATGAACCTTGCTATGGCTTCATCCGTTCGTCAAATTTCAAGAATACATCAGAAAGTTGAATGCTAGGATGAACAAACTACGGTACCACAACGATGGGTGAGACAAGGGACGGCATATTTGTCTCATGATGAAAGCTTGTAAACATGTGAAGTTAAATAACCTAAGGTCTGTGAATATGACAAGTGTACAATACAAGATCTTCTGGCTTATAATTGCAATAAAAAGCAGGAAGTGTATATTGGAAAGTCGAAGGTGAAAATTCCTGAAACTTTTAGAAAAGAACTGTCACATTTCAGCCAGTAAATGGGTCTATAAAAACTATCGGTAGTTTAAGATGAATATTCTGATCAATCACTTCAACTGCTTATTAGCGGAAAATATGACGTTACCGTATCTCAACGACTTCAACTATCTTGGACCTCTGAGAAGTGTCAAGATTGTTGGCTCTGAAAGATGGCACCTTTAGCCATAAACAACCGATTATACCTGAGTATAAGCTTGAAGCTTCTTAGTTTCCCAGTCCTTCCTATTGATATACGTACGTATCTCACACGGGATGGGATGTAAGCTGTCTCAAAGACTTAATTGATGAAGAGCAAGGTAATGTTGGGAGGAACTTTCATTGGTAGATCCCTGTCGTATGTGGAAGTCACTCCGAATCCTTCCCCCAAGATTGCCATAGGACCCCCCCCCCCATCCGACAAACGAGAGTGTGCCCTCAGTCGTTCCCCGTTTCCTCAAAGACTGGGGTGGGTGACGAACCATTGTCCCACACCACTAGCCCAGTAAAATACTTAGCATGGGATTAAATCTTAAAACCACAGCCCTTTCAGTACCCTGATTGCGAACAGCTTAGCTGCAACGTTATTTATTCTTCAGAAAATTTGATGTTGGTTCAATCAGGAATTGATCCGAATCAAGTTGTAGATTGCGAGGTATTAACTTTAGCCATCAAGTAGCTAGCGTAGCGCCTCTGTGGCTGACGCCCTCTTCAGCTGCCCGGCCTCTTCATAGCGATCAGCTGAACGGAAAAAGTTCGTCCGCTCCGCAGGCTAGCCATCAAGCTATCTCACCAGTTATACACAAAACCAGTTGAAAGTCCAATGGATGTGTAATGAATCCCGAGATATCGAAGTCTCTGCGGGAACAGTGCTCGGAAAGGCGCGGGAAATAGGTAGCTATGATTTGCATACGTAGCAGTATCTCCTAGTTTTAACATGGAGCTACTACCTGGACAGGAGGAGAAAGTTCAACTTTAATTTATGCTAATCCAATTAGACCCACATATGCGTGAGAAGATAATCCTGTAATGATAGATGATGCGACTTCCGGCTTTTCAGTTCTTTTGTCTGGCGCTGACAATTAAAACTTCACATCATTGGCCACCTAATTAATTTCTACTGATACCCTAACAAATGGATTAAATAGAACAATCATTTGACGCCGAGGAAGTTGCCGACAGCTAAATAAGAAATGCAGTGTGAAAATTCAAAACGGCTGGTTATTTCTTCGTAAGAATAGATGCTGGTGATATAGGAGTAATGTTAATGTCATATGCAAATGAGCAAACTAGTTACGAGTCTATACTTTGCAGTAGAATTTTGACCAAATTGTCCATAATTGCGCATATTGTAAAGGGTTTATACATGTTCAGCTTTTAACAAGGAATCAAAGCAACACTTATTTATAAGCGGCACTACTCGACGAAACGAACAATTTAATTTTCATTCAAGCGTCTGGCAATGCTTAAGTGATAGACAAAATTCGGCAATGTCCTCTTCAAGATGTAGCAGACGACATGAACCTATTATGCTTAACTACAAATACTTTTTAAGCTTATCAAATCTTCAATGAAGTACAAATCGAGAGGGATTATTGGTGTTAAATAGTTTCATGAGTTTGGCCTTCGTGGTAAGATCGTAGTCTTCAAAGGGATCTGTGAAGTTTCTTCTCCTGACAAAGTATTAGTTCCATGGTTTTAAGACGCCTTTAATAAATGTCCAGTGCGGAAGTATTTTAAATCCGATTAGCTTTCGACTGTCGAAACTTTTAGACGGATTCTCATCTCTACCAACTTAACTATGTAAACAGTAGCTCCTTATTTTGAAAAATTAGCCAAATTATTAGAATGTTCTCTTACCTCCTCCCTTGCAAGTTTGTGTAATGTTTCATAACGTAACAATTGCATTATTAAGGTGAACTAAAGAATTATCGTGATTGAATTTAATTAGAAATAATACTTGTTGTAACATGATTAAAAATAATTATACATGAATTGGCACAGGTAGGCAAGGGGTATGCTTATTCAAACTGGGGTGACTAGATTTGCCCTCTAAAGTGAGTCTTTTAGTACGCTACTACCATTTTGCACAGTATCGGAGAAAATATTCCCTTCCTATTGTATTTTTGCAGTTGAAAGTGTATTCCTACACACCGTCTTGTATTTTCAGTCCAATCTGGTGGCGATGCAGCTTTGAAATGAGTAGAGTACCTTCATTTAAAGGTACTCTAGAAATGAGGAGAGCCGTATATTGAAAAAAGGCTCTGGAAATGAGAAAATTAAACTCAGATATTGGTAACAAACCACCAGTTTGCCTCCCTGGTGCTTAAACTACGCACTGAAACAAACGGTAACTGTAACTTGTATTGCCTCAGGAACAACAAAGATAGTTGCTTTGATCTTTAAGAAATACAAATGAAAAGAAATATCGCTTTGTAAGACAGGAAATGTACCAAACTGTGGTCGCAAATTTTGTAAAAAATTTTTGTCGGGAGATGTACCATGTATAGTTGCTTCCAAATCGGACAAAATTTCCTACGGAGCATGTACGAGAACTCGGCAGCTGTAGTCTAGTCTTAAAATAATGTAGTGTAAGGCCCATTTTCCCAATCGTGTTTCCCTTTGTGTGTGAAGAACTTGCACTACTTTCTTGAAAAGAGTATTTCCAAGGGTGACGTTTGATTAGCAAAAATAATAGGGCCGTCGGAACCAGAGGATTTCAGGCTACAGCCCTCAATAATTTTCGGTTGGAGCTTTTCTTGAAAAGATTTCCATTACTTTTGCTTGAAAACAACTAAAAGTGCTAAAAACATATATTAGCTAAAAGGTCCCAGCCCATCTACCCCCTCCCCTTCCCCCCTCCTCTCACTCCGCCCCACCTTCTGACGGCCCTGGAGGAAGATATGTCTGCAAGGGTTCTTTTGACTGGTTAAAGAAAACGGTAAACACAGACTACGGACGTACTATGTAAGTGAAAAAATGTTCATACATTCTATCATTATAGAAGAAATGAGAACTTTGGGTGGGGAACATTTGGTATAGAGTGGAAAAGTGGATTAAGTGAAAAATGTGTAAAAGTAGCAACACAGGTGTCCTAACTTTCTTCACAGGTTTTTCCTTTTCGTCGTTTTCACCTTTTGTTAAGCATGATGTGTATTGTGTCTGTGTGTGTGTGATTTTTTTTTTTTTTTTTTTTTTTTTTTTTTTTTTTTTTTTTTTTTTTTTTTTTTTTCTGGGAACGAAAAAACTAAAGACAGCCCCAGACGGCACAAACGTCACGGCCAAAGCACATAGCATTGTACAGGACACCTCTTGAGAGCCTTATAAGCCTTGTAGCAATTGCGACTGCTTATGCGTACATTTGAACATCTGGAGACAAACAATGACACTACCTTGCCCACAACACTCGCCAAAGATTAAAGGATTTGTGTTGGGGGAGGGGATTTTGGGGGTACGTACAAATTTAAAATATATATATTATTATTATAATTTTCATGTACTTAAAATGGAGGCAAAGAGAGAGTGCTTTCCTGTGGCTTGTTTGGAACTAGGAAACCTATATAAAACATCTTTTTGGTCTAAAAAATGTCTTGTAATCTGTCACAAATTGCGTCTGTTTCTATACTCTGTAGACTGGGCGCGGTTTATCTTCGATGCATCCCACAATTCTTTGCGCAATCGAGATTCTGAAAAGGCTTATTGTAAATGTAATAAATGTAAATGTTTTGCAATATTTTCATGTTTTCCGTAATTCTCATGGCGTCTTATTTCGTCACCAATTCTCCAACCCCAACAATATTGTCTTCAACCTGGTCAAGTAAGGTCAATGACTGGCGCTGCTTTCATGTCGGCTCTGCTCTCCCAAGGTTTAAAATTCTCCCGGCAGTCAAAGTTTCACTTGTAGGAGAAACGTCACCTAATTGGTAAAAACTTGAAGAAATAGCTTTTAAAACAGATTCGTGACGTCTATGCGATAAACTTGCCCGGAGGAAAAAAGTCAAAATTCAAAAATATCGTCAAAATAATTGATTGAGTCGCTCTTCCAGTGTACCATGGAAAAGGGACAAGATTTTCACTGTCGCTTTAGGTTGTACCCACGGTTTGCCAATAGCTCCCCAGAATCTTTACGTCCCATTGCCTGCCACAATTGACAAATATGTCGTTTTAAATACGAGTACCGGCGCCTCCGATGCGAGGCCTTATCTCGTATGCATAGGTAAAAGAAGATCATTGCACCCACAGGTCCAAAAAGATATATTTCTTAATCTGACGCAACATTGTATTATTGCTCCGTTGCCGACATATCAATGAAACCCGGGTAGCGCCCTCACTTGACTGTGCGACTCGGAGATGGTTTGTTTTGCGATTTTGAGACTTTCTATATGTGATTTCTTGTTAAGGTTACACGTGTAATAGCCATCACACCAAACATCAGTTTGGTGTGAGTTTTTTTAGCCGCATTTATATCAATACGGGAAGTACACGAGTGCATATACATCCTTTAGGAAGTTTCAAAATCTTGAGGGCATGCTTCCAGCGGTATATAAATAAATGAAATGGTATCTTACAGTAACGGCCGATACTTCATGTAGGGATGAACTACTTAAAGCATCTCTTTGCTTCGTGTGGGACCAGGGAGTTGCTATTTGTCAAATAGCAACTCCCTGGTAGGACCCATATATTTATTGGTAAAGGATGGTTATTGTGTCTGGCTGTTACATAGTTCCTTTACAGTCTAATTCTACACGTGGGTAAAGTTAGTAACCCGGTGTCCTTTCCTCGTACGGCCATCCGAAATATTTGACATATCTATTTACGCGGCCTGCTCGGAGTTTTTCGGAAAGATAGTGTTTGAAATCACTTTTCCGGGAGGTATTCAATGAGTTAGTGTAATATACACACAAACAATATGTAATATGGCCCTTAATATCATTATTACTGTAACAATTTTACATCATCAAATTATGCACTTAAGGTCTGCAGCCCTAAGTTAGCTTAACCCAAAACAATTTCAGGCTTTTCCTGTTTACTGACCATATATCTTTGACGCTAATACCATGGAAAATTTGGAAATCTTATTTGCTTCTTCGCGATATCATGTAGGTCTATAGAGGTCCTTCACGGACGTCATCAAACCACGTGACTTGTTTACTTTTTGACCTGGCCGTCAAGATTCGAGCCGTGCTAATCATCCAATGTACGAGTCTACACACAAGTCGACTTAACATACAATCTGAGGATTTCTTTATTTCCTTTGTGTTTTCTTCCTTAACCCTAACTTTAACAGTAGACTGTCTATTGTTAAATTTCCGAAGACTTAAGAAATCTATTGAATTTCCTTCTAAAGACCTGAAATCCATTGTTTAGTTCCTCAATATGAACTTAACACTCTTACGTGTACGTTAAAACGTGGTCTTAGTATTATACTGTAGCATCCTGTTCATTATTTGATGATGCCTCCTGAGCAGTAAGATAATTGTCGAAATAATGGCTGAATCTGGGGATATTGTTTTATCGGACATTGCTAATAAATTGGATGGCGTTCGCAGAAGTCGTTATATTGAACAACTTCAAGTTGGATTAACGGGCCCTGCAATCGATCATTATAACTTATGCCAAGATTGATGTTTGTGGAGTTTACTACTACGACATGTAAATATTGCAACTTCCATACCTTTTGTAATGCATTATATTTTGAGGAGATTAAGGTTTTGTTGGAGTTTATTGGTGGGACTGAATAGTTTAACAATGGCTATTTACGCACGCCATGCTGGTGAATTTAAGACGGTCAATATTTCCCTGTAAGGATTTAGGTCGGTCCATAAGTAGGTTATTAGGTATAGGAACATATGCAAATGTGTCCCAGTTGTGCACTGAATGATTCAGTCAATGTGGTGAAACGAGATTTATTTGTACAATTCACTGCGCTTAGTTCCATACCAGCTGGTGGAAGGCCAAGGCCACCATAACTCCAAACACTCAGGGTTTTCCTTGTGCTATTGTACATTGGTAAGTACCGATTTTTTTTATGTAGTAAGTCTACTACTGTTAGCGAAAAAATATTTGGCATTGTTGTAGATTAGTGTTGTGGTTGTTTCGCAACAAATCTTAGCCATTTTGCTCCTACTGAAAACTTTTTTCAACCACCCCCCCCCCACAACATTACATACCATACACGGTAATCATATTGGTGGCTGTGTACGCACGAACACACATTATACCGTACTGTGTGTAGCAGGCCTCCCGGCACTTGACGGCCAGAGCTGCTGACATTGAAGAAACAGCTGACTTGTGACGTCACGTGAAGAACCTCTATACATGTACGAAAGATACGGTAGGTAACATCCTCTACAGAGCTTTGGACCTACACGAATGGTTCGCAATGGGGCGATTTCGTCCCCTGGGGAGGGTTCGTAACTCAGGGCGATGAGCTCTAAGGGGGTGGAGGCGGCAGATGGCGTTTTGAAAAAAAAAGAGATATTCAATTTAAACCGGTATCTTACAAGATAGAGTGACAGAGTCATAATTGTAGGAAACTGTTACATAACATAACTTTTGCAATAAACTATGAAGTTAAATGTTGAAATACTTTCAAAAATGCAATTTTTCAGTGCGCCAGTTTCGGCTTTCCCGTTATTTCTACCTGTAGGACAGCCTTAAGAGGAAGAAGTCTTTCACTCAAAGCCCCATGTGACCCCTACCGTCCTCTTTCCTCCCACCCACAGGAGCCCCTTGCAACATCAAAGGGAACTTTGGTTGGTGTATACTGAAATAGAAATAGGTCTAAGGGTAAGTTTAGTAACCTCTTAGAGTCAGTGCACATTTAAGGTTATTAGTTAATCGGAAGATAGTCAAAATTTGTCTAACAGTAACTGATTCTTGTCGACAATATCGTAAATACTCCAGAGCTTCAAGAACTTCGCCCCGACGTTGTCCCTGAGCCCCATTAGGGGTCCTTAGAGAGAAGGTCCATACCTCGGTGTGGCCCCTGGCATCTGTTAAATTCTTCACCCCTGACTGCGATCACTTCACGCTTTCGTGTATCGTTAGTTTAAGATTGGCCATCTCAAAAGGGAACCTCAGTTTATATGGACATAACCGCTATTTTACTACCCTGGGACCGACCCACACGTAAAAACGATGTAAAGTAAATCTACCCTTTGTTATTGTCCTTTCATTTATAGCAAAATTATACTATAGATCGACATTTTTTTTTGCCCAACCCCATTCGGTGAAATTGGACGGTGAGCTAAAAAAAAAAAAAGTTGGGAACCACCGACTTACACCTTTGCCTGAAAACACCAAGTGCCAACATTTTATGGAAAGTAGAATATTCTGAATGAAATATGACAAACTTCTCGTAGACTATGGATTATTCCTTAAAGACGGTAAAATATGGAGTAAACTTCCCTCGTCATACTTGTGAATGAAACGGATTAGTTAATGCGGTCAAGGATTGTCATGTTTCCTCAAAAGTACTTGTGTTGAAGTGGTGTGCTTCACTTCACTTCAAACTTTAAACCGATGGTTATGATCTTAATAGGAAGAGATACCTGTTTTCCCGCCATTTCCTTTCCATCAAACGAAAAATGTTTTGATTATTTGTCCAATAACGGCGACCAACAGTTCCGTCGGAATCCAGTAACGATATCGAATCTTTGTTTTCAGGCTTTGAACCCAATTTTTTTTTTAAAGTCGATGCGTTACTTCAATTGATACTACTTTCTGGTATCAATTCTATACCCCCATTGAGGAGGGATCAATTCGGACGAAGATTCTCGCAGTGACATGTTTAATGTCATATTTTGATACTCCGATCAAGACTGCCAATAAAAGAAGATTCCTCGCGAGAGTTTAGAAGCATTTCTATTAAAATTTATTCCTTGTTTGGTAAACAAGGTCAAGTAGCGATCAACATCAATCGACTTGATAGGTAATAGTTGTCTAGCTTCTAATTCGGAAAGAGACTTCTACGATGACAAAGATCAGAGTCCATCGAAAACGCCCATCTATTATGTGGAAGACGAATGAAAAGATGATTAAGTGACTTTGAAAAAATTTCAAAGATGATTTCATTTTCTCCTGGATTTTTTTTTTTTTGAGTTTCGTTTGCTTTTTTCCCAGATCTTTCTTTATGACGGACAATAATTATACATCTGGTTGCTGAATAAATGTGCAACTATGTTCCGATAGAGGAAAAGGGGATGAGAGAGTCTAGTGCCCAAAAATACTTTACCGTGATAGTTTTTTACAATGTACATTGGTTAATCAGCGTCATTTTGTCTCCCTCTAGTGATAAGTGATGCACATGAAATTCTGAACAATTTACTTTGGGGGGGGGTATGGGAGGGAAGGGGAGGGGTGAGATACATATGTAAAATGCATTAAAGAAATGGTAACTTTCAATTTTCTAGGTTGGCTACAAAATTTTCTAGGGTGCTCGCCTGGCTCCGCCCCTGACTAAGGGCTTGCTGGCGGAATATTCCTGCACGATATATGGGAGAATTTTTAAACGGTTGTATTTTGGCAAAATATCTGGATTTCTGAGATTCCTGCCAAACTGGATCAAAAGACCTGTAAGTGGGACATCCAGTGGATGTTTATAATCACTCGATGATCATAATCACACTTTGTTCGTCATTTAACAAATCTACTTCTAGTAGAGTCTTTTGCAATCTCTCTCATCGAATGGTAATCTGTAGTTAATGTCTTTTATGTATATTTTCAGGAAGTTCACATCCTTTTCTTATCTTTAAATGAAATCAAGTGATACGAGACAGATACAGCATCTATAGCATTTGAACATGCAGAATGAAAGAAGTAAAAAAAACATGATGACACGATATAAACCAAAAATAGGTACAGCAACAACCTTTGCTCACATATTTTGATATGTGACAATTGAACATCAGGTTTTTGTCAATGAATACCCCCAAGTAGTCAGATGTTGATGTTCTTTCAAATTTTGGTCCATCTGTCTTCACCCTTCGTGTTTTAAATGACGACAGCCTTCATGCTTTAAAATGTTGCTGTCAAACACGTTTTTCTCTCCTTTGGTTTTAACAGTAAATTCTTTCGATCACACATTTTATACCTTATCGTTAACAGATAGTTGACAACTTATCACTGACAAATGAATTCATTGGAAATTGATATGATTTGTGAGGGAGATGTTCGTTAAATTAATTGTAAACAGTAAAACTGACAATTATTTCATAACTTTTTAATATCCTCTCCCTTCCTGCTCAAGTGATAAATCCGAATAAATCTTTAATTAAATGATTCTATAAGACCAACTTGAAAACACTTCAGAAGTCCGGTGAGATTACAACTTCACAGCGTCTACACATAATACACCTTTTCTGTAAAAAAATTGATGTTACTCCCCATATTGATCAAGGCAACCCATCAGCTGTAACAGCAGAATCATAAGCACACTATTGTAAGCTGTACCCGCCAAGTTTAAAATCATTTACAAAGTGGGGATTCTTCTCTTTAGAAGCATGGAAGATTAATGCCGTTTTCCGCGGGCTATTGGAACTGCACTTGTCTGTAAACTTTCTTGGGAGATTGATGTTTATATGTGGGCTTATTCAGAAGAAAAAATATTTAAACATCGACCTTGGGAAGGTTTCCGATCCATAAGCAACGCCCTTTCTAACATAGATTCAACCAGGGAGTGCCCTGATTCAAATTGACGGATTGCTGCATTTACATCAAATTCTGAACAACCACAACTCATTTCAGGTTAACAGAATTAGATATCTTTGGTTAGACAGTCCTGGAAACGTGCAAATATTAAATCATATTTTTTTCTACAGGCCCTTTGATACTAGGCGCGACGCGACACGATACGATAAAAATAGAAAACAATGTCATTACTATAGACCCTTTCATACTAGGTGCGATACTACGCAGTGCAACGCGAAGCACCGCGATCCGACAATATAAAACTTGAGTTGAAATAATTTCAACTTTCACCCACTTACTGCAGAGCAATATTTTGTGTAACCAATGATGAGATAAGAATTGATATTTTGTTAGATCACATGACTAATCAGTCAATGGAATATTGCCGAGAGATGAAGAAAATGTCGCCTGCAGTGTGAAAGGGCTGGCGACATTTTTTTATCGTGTCGTCGTATCGCGTTGTATAGTGCCTCGTACACTGTGAAAGGGACCTATCCTTATCAAATCGCATAACATGACAATTCTAGATCTCCTGTAGATTTGATTACATCCCATTATGTACGGGAATTACTCTACTGTGTTTTTCCAAACGTTTTACTGTACTTCTCTAGTCATCATGTGCATACTTGTAATCGGTATTCTACTATGTACGCATTTGTTCTCATCCCAAATTGTCTTCTGTTTGTCTTTTTCTACAGTATTTATTTTATTTTTCCCCTCAGGAGTGAATGAATGATTACACGTCTCAGTCTTGCCTTCGAAGCAGGCTGTTTGGTACAAATCTTAGTCACCCACACTTTATCCTTGAAGGGGGGGGGGTGGTCTTGGCAGGCATGCATGAAAGTCCACTTCGTGGGGTATTGTTAGTCCTGTTCGATCTACTTCGCATAATGCAGTACAAACGCGAAGAGGATCCATCTAATCATCAGTGGGGTATAATACTAGAAGCGGTTTTCCACTGGGAATCAAGTCTGAACGTGGCCTTTATGTTAGCCTCTATCTACGCTTCCACAAAATTTATGTTTTCTACAGTTAGATGGGAATGTTCTTTACAAATACCATTCCACCACCTCGTAGGTCACCTTTTAACCTAATGGATTCATAACTGCCTTCGTGATTTAAACTGCCCTAAACCAAAGACAGCACTGAGAAAACAATGTATCCTGCCGCTTGAAGTATGAAAGGGGAACTTTCTTTGATAAACAACCTGAGCATTCCCAAATATACTCTTAACCGTCTCTGCTTAGAATCACCCATTCTTCGGTATTTTTTTTTTTAAATCTCATGAAGGCAATGGAAAGGATGTCGTAATGGTACTGTTTACGGTAAAAGAGGAGTTTCATCAAATTTCCCAAGGCGAGCCAATCGTAAATTAAGTGCTGCCAAAGTTCAGTAGACTTATATGTAGAATCGTAGCCTAATTACGTTAGATCTTGAGTCAAAGATATTCTGTTGTTGAAACTCAAGTGAACAAAGTGCGCCGTGATGACAAATTTAAAGGGACATATAGGAAACAATTTCTTTTCGAATGTAAGCGTTTCATATAGAGCAATACTTTGCACTATACCTCTGTTTTTTAGTGTCCATCGTATGTTTTTGCATCCACACATTTCTATTTCAACTTTTGTAAATTTTGTAAAACATATGAGAAATGAATTTGAACTAAATTGAATTGAAATTTATTGCAAGTAGTAATGTCATAGTCACTACCCACTAGAGGTCGTAGACTTGGAAATAACGACTTCGGTTAAGAAGTTGTGATTTTCTGAGCCTTTGATGATAGACTTTGATTTTCATTATGTTAGTAAGATTGACATTTTTAAGGCTCCTTAACCTGTTTTAGCCGATTATATAGGAATGCTCCCTACTCATCTACTGGAATGGTATCTGGGTTAATGGAGATATTACGAAGAGAGAGAAGGGTTAGGTACGTACAAATGACACTCCCCTTTGGGCGGCAACTGCTGCAAATTCTGTACAGCATATGTTTGCACATAGTAGGCTCATTTCACTGATGTACTAACGTACGCAATGCTGTAAATGTACCGCTTGGTTCTAATTTTCACTCGGTATAGAGCAGCGGCTCTTAACCTGGGTCGTGACCCCCACGAGGACCTTTTGGAGTTTTCCGGGGGTAACGAGGGGTAACGGCGTCGAGGAGAAAATTCCGAAAAATGTCTCTTTTGAGCTTCAACTTGGGTTAATTAGGGCCTTAGGGGTTAGGCAAAGTGAAGTGTCATAATGATGAAATACGTAAAGTGCATTTCCGTCTACATTCCGGGAAATATTAGAGAATTTCAGGAAATTTCCAGTTTCGTTCCAGGAAATCATTTTTTTTTATTTGTGGAAACACTGAGAGTATCATTATGAATCACACCAGTATTACAATTTATCTGCTCAAGTTTAGCTGAGCAGTCTGAACTACCACTTTTTGCAACAGTGCCACGGGTTATTAATTATTGGTAATAAAGTCTCGCAACAGGTCGATGATTGATTCAGACATGCGCTGTTGCTTATCCACCACTTCTCCAAGGTTCGATATGCTGGTGGCTGGCAAACAAAACCAACCACCTCATTGGTTATCTTATGAGAATAAACAAGAAGGTTTGTTCATTTTTATAGCAGTCTATTTTCGTGGTTTTGAACGGGGGTAACGGGTCCTAGCCAGGATAGGTCAGGGGGTCAGGGGGTCAGGGCGAGATTAAGGACCACTGGTATACAGGGATGCCGCCCAACCCGCTAATGTAACCGGAACCGATTATATAATCGCAGACATCAGAGATTCTATGGAGATCAAATTCTTTTCAAATTAATGTAAAACGGATGTATATGTAATTAAAAAAGTTGCAATATTTGTAATTAGCGCGCAGGTCGATTTTAATAGCTTATAAGTTGAGATTGTTATGCATAATGCGAGAATTGTCAAGTTTGTGATTTTCAAGCATTTTGGGGTTTATTCTCTGAAAACAGGGACAGTGTAGCCTATTCCTGCCCCCACGCCTGATACCTCATCCGTGTTTATGGCATCGTTTCAAATCAGAAGAACCTCGGACTATTTAAAACTGTGCCAACTTTGGCTTCGGGGCATATTCACTGCAAACGACAAGACAGTGAAATGTTGTAATGTAATCAGGCGCTCTCTTTCTTCTTCTTAGAGAAGGCCTACATTTTTGCCATGATCCACATTTTTCACCCTTTTTTGACCCATTCCTCATTCCCTCCACGACGAACAATGCATGCTCTTCTAATCTCCTCCGTTACTAAAATTCTTGCCAAGAGATGTAGAAGTGAGCCAAGTCCCAATTCTCATGACGGTAACATCTACGCAAGCTTACGAACTCCAAAATAACCACTGATATATGTAGTCAATAGACTTTCATCAACGGTTTTCAACATGGGGCAAAAATTTAAAAAAAAAATTAAGGCCTCAAGGATCAGTTATTTTACGACACTCAGCGACAACAAATGTGGAAACAGCTCAAATGGCTCATAAATTACAACCAACTCAAAAGTTTAAATCAAATTTGGTTTTTTTTAATTAGAAAAAGCCAGTTCAGATGGGAAAAACGTAGATTGCTCATGGATGAAAAACCCACCTTACTTTGACCGGGCCGGGAATCGAACCCCCTACCGCCCGGTTGCCAAGCTTCATCGCTTCAAATGCTACCGTAATATTCACTCGACCACGGCACCGATTTAAGGGCAACATCAGATGAATTCAGGATGAAATATCAAAACGGCACTAAAGGCGCTGGGGGAGTGCGAAGCGCTCCCCCAAAGGCACCAGTGTCCCAGACGAGGGCCCATGGTGGGGCCCAGGCTCAACACCCGGTATACTTCTTGACAATGTGTAGTGTAGCTTTTTTCCGCAAAGTGGGCCATAAAACGAAGGCAGAGGAAATATTGAAACATCTCGATATGAAATGGAACTTTTGAGTCAGCCTGAAAACAGGGAGGTAGCTAATAACACCTTTTTGGTCAAAAGTGTTACTCGGCCGACACTGATTGCAGCGGAGAACCGTAGTTGTATTGCTTCGTAATATAAGTAACGTCAAAATCTGAATTAATTACCAGCCTTCATTAGTAACTGGAGAGGAAAGATTGAATGCCTCTGCGTCATTCAAGTCCAACTGAAATGTATGTTTCGTCTTTCTTTGCTTAACTGGAAAAATTCCAACAAAAAGTGAGACCCTCCCTTACATCCCATGATCCTCACCCTCCCCCCCCCCTGATCCCTTCACTGTCCTTTAGAGACGGCACATTGCCCGTTTGCATTTACAACAGTGACTATGTATAGGACCTACTGATCAAGTTGGCTGAGGAGGTGATATTTACGGATACTGCATTCAAGATTTTTTCGAGTAGATGTAAGCATTCAATTTAGTAATTTTACTCGACTCCGAGTCTGCAGTTTCTCGTAGGTAGTGGCGTCGACAAGGTGGGGGAGGGGGTACGTACTCCCCCCCCCGATTAGCTGTCCCTGGGCTCCCCCAAATGAGATTTTGGGTGTGAAAAAAAATTATGCAAAAACGCATCATTTACGCATATGTTGACATGAAAAAGAGGACCCACTATCACTTAATCACTCAAACATAAGACTTAAATTGCACAAAATGTTCTCGAAACTGCAATTTTGCCGCGCGCCTCGCTCACATCTACTTGTTAAACTGTATAGAAGACAGCCTTATTGGGACATGTAATCCACAGCTATTGTTTCAACCCTTTACTTTCAAAAGCTATGAGACTACTGGGCCTTGAGATCTCTCCCCTCAATACAATTCCCACACTGATTATCTTTTAGTCAGATCTTATGTAGTGTTCGAAAACTGTAAAAAAAAAAAAAAAATGCGACGTCCGTTGCCTTTTTCAACGCGTATCCAATAAAGCTCAGTGCAAACATTCAGAACATGATTCACTTTCCCTATTCACCCCATCATTAAATCATTAGTGCGAGTAAGGTTAACACAGTGTTCAAACTGTGATTTATATTTTGTGTCGTACCAGTTGTGTACACAGGGGAGGTCATAGAGCCATGCCCCCTCCCCCCCCCCTCACTGTTGCCAATTTCCTTTTTTTGTTCCTGAAAAACGTAAATTTTTCACAAAAATTTTACCTCAAAAGGTAGCAAATGTGGTACCAGATTGCATGTAAGGACACCTAATTTTTCAAAAATTTTCAAAGTAGAGGAGGACATCCCTCACCTTAGACCCCTCCCAAGGCCGGCGATCACACGAGATACTGCATTTTGATGTGCCCCTCCGGTGGACCACTTGCCCCCCCCCAGCGCACCCCACTTCGAAAAGTCTGGCAACGCCACTGCTCTTAAGGTCATCATGTCCTCCTTTCTGTATTTACCTGAGATAAGGTCGTCACTCCTTAAGATTGACATCTCCTTCATGTGTAACTCAATTTTTTATAAATCTACATAGCTACATGTTAGAGAGGTTGTGATATCTAAAGCTCATTGGTCAATCTCCCATAAATACATTACTTTTTGTGTTCTGACACGTAACAAGTGTTCACTTCATTAAAATATTTCCTTTTGATAATAATTGTTGGTCACCTTTTCATTACTCCAATCACTTTCATTATTTTTTTCCGTCCTTACACAGCAACTGTACCTTGTCCACAATGTGATCAGTATTCTTTTGTCAGAGAGTAAAAGCATAGGTGTACCAGGCGGGAGGCAGACTGCCCCCGCCAAAAAATTCTAAGGTCGAAAATTCGGGCAAAAAATGACAACAATTTGGGCACAGAATAGGTGAAATTTCGGTAGAGATGAAGAAAAAGTGAAAAGATTGCCCAAATTTTCTACTGATTTCCCGTATTTTTGATCAAATTCCCGAAATTCTCGCACATGTAGTTGTTTGGTGTTCTATTTTATGCACCTGAACTGCAACGAAATTTGGGCATGGGCGTGGATCATGGGGGACGCGTCCCGCTCACTTTGTTTTTGGAAGGGAGACATCTCCAAACAGTTTCCCCACTTTTTCAAAAATGATAAAAACTAAAACTGTGATAAAGTAGGAGTTTAAATATAGAATACCAATTTACAATAATTCAACAAGTACAATACCTGTATGATAATAACAATAAAGCTTAGGTACAAAAATATAGCGATTTGATCGCAGTACGAGTAGCGAAAGGGAATGGATTGTGATCTTTCTGTGCACCCGCACAGCTGGGAGCTAAATTTGATCTCGCCAATCAATATTTTAAAGCACATTTTGATAGTATTTAAAACTATTTTTCGATAAGCAAAATATCTAAGCGCATATGCAAAACTAAAGGGGGTATTTATTAGGTTGAACACCGCAAAAATCAATGATTTTTTTGTGGGATTTTTCATGATCGTACTTTTTGACGATACTTACTGAACATAAGCCAATGCGAGCACTGATTTTGGATTGAGACATAACTATGACAGGGTCCTAACTCTTTACTGTAAACGTGTACATATTACAACATAGATTCCGAATTGACACTACATTTTAAAAGCTAAAATCCGCCCAAATTTGTAACCATTTGCCATGTAGACACCTTCCAATTTCCTTTTTTCAGAGGGAAGGGGCACACCCCATACACTTACATGTTTGCGGTCTTTACCCATTGCTTGAAACTTTGAAATAAGCGACAGCATCATAAGCCCTCCAAATATTACTAACGCCGACGTCAAAAATGGCTGTGATGCCCTGGTAGTTTGCCGTTGGTTGTGTGTCACACACTCGCAATATTTACCAAAACCACTATAACTTACTAATGCTAGTAAAGTTAAAGAAAATATTGGAAAGGTTTGTTGGGAGTAGACTTCCATACAACCGTAGAAATGTGTTTGCTAACTGCAGGGACAAGGTGTCCCAGAGTGGTGTAATGAGACTGAAGATTGCTGCTAGTGTCGCCTCTATTAGACTTTCGAAGAGGCTCTGACATACACAGTCCTAATCACTTCCATCCAAATTTCATAAGATATAAGTAAACATCTAATGGTATATGTAGCATAATAATTTACTGTTCACTTACTTCACACAGTATGGTTCTGATTTATCCCAAGAATGTATCCAACTCAAATTTAGCACTAAATTTAGCACCATTTTGCACCTAGCCCACCTTACGAGAGCAAAAATTTTCCAAAGGGTAGGGGATATCCCTCCCCTTAGACCCCTCCCACAGAACGGCGATTGGCAAATGGTGAAAAGTCCCCGCCCCGTCTTTGGAGATGGATCCACGCCCTTGAATTCTTACAACTTTTTGACATTCGGGTAAAAACTTTCTGCCCCCGAATTGGAAGAGTCCCGTACGCTTATGAGTAAAAGCACAGTCCTTGCCTCATCGTTTGCAGTAAATGGATCACCACAGGAAGAGTAATATGACAAATTACCGGGCTATCTGTTTTAAAAAGAATTGTGAGTTGATTTCGACATTTTATAAATCGCCAACAGAAGGTCCGTGAAAGTAACGGTAAAGGCTGATAACTTTTACTTTCAACCAATTTTAAACGTTACGTGGAGTTTCATTTCCAAATGGCAAAATCTGAAAAAAGCCGTGAGTCCTCGGATGTAAAAGAAAAGTTGTTAGACTGCATTTTGTAGACTTTTCTTCCCATCAATTCATTTGAAATGCTCGTTACTAACCGTTCTTTAAATGCAAATTACTCTATAATACGGAAAATGTACACTTTGTTGAGGAGAACATTACTAAAAATTTGATTTAGTAATTGGGGTTATTTTATGCCCATATTCCATTTCAAGCTGCGGAGGTACTACGAAATAGCATTATGCTTAACAGTAGTTTATCAGACCACAACCAAACGTAAAACTTCGAAATAGATCTCTGGACGTAGACCTGGTCATCTGATATTACTGAACACGTCAAATTTGTCAATTTGCGCGTTTCTGTGACAAAACACGATTTTTTATAGGCAGACATTAAATATCCTTTTCCCGGTGAAAATAAAAACAAAACTCTAACCTGTTGGAAGCCTGGAAGAGAAGTATTCAGACGTTTTGCCTCAAACTCCTTCGTAGCTTGTTCCTTTAATTCAAACCTCATCCTTCCTCGTTCCCCCTCGTGTTAGGGTCGAAAAGGGTCGGGCTAAAAATGTTTTCTTCATGACGGGGGTGCGCATCGTACTATCACAGATGAAAAGGTTGGCGTATTTTTCGTTATTGAGATAGAGCGTGTATTCATCCGAGAGCACATATCAATACGTTAAAACTAGATGTGACAATGTGTTTAAAATCGTTACTTTTGGTATGGTACTGTCGGTCGTGGTTTATAGAGAAATAGAGCCGGGTTAGTTTGTAATATTTGCAGCTCATAACGGAGATAAAATTAAAAGAGATACCGTCATAAATTATGAGACTGGTTTTCGAGAATAGCGTCTTTTCTAATAGCTTTTTCGTTGCTTTCCAAGAAAATGGACTTTCAAAAGCATGTACCCAATGAGTTAAGAATGATCAAGATTGGATGAAATTCAAAATAAATTGGCTTAAATGGTAATTAAACCTCAAAAGGCGTGGGCACCTATCGTCCTACATTCTAGGCTCCTCACTAAGTTTACTGCCAAATAATACACCTCCCAGACAAAACTACCGCAGCTTGTACTGAGCTTGTCTTACTCAGGGCTATGTTAACACAATACTGTGCGTGCGCGATCAGGTACACAACTGACTGCACCAGTCATCATTGACCAACCAGAACGAAGCTATTGTTTGAATTAATGACAATCAAGGTGCAGTCACCAATTCTATTTAGAGGTTATGGTCATGTTTCTGAATATGTTTGTGGCTAGATTGTGAGGCCTTTAAAGGTAATCAACAGTCACCTGAACATAACTTGAAACATCATTTATACATATTACAAATTCATTCTGATAGCCCTTGTAATTACCTTTATGATGTTTCAGATCATGTATTTTAATATCATATCAGATAAATTGTTTTTTGACATAAACGTAACATTCAGAAACGCAACCATTGTCGTGTGATTAAAAAAGAGCTATAGCGAATCAGGATAAAAGGAAGAGCCTTACATTGGTAATGTATGGAAGCGTAGAAGGGACATACATCTGTCTAGGTGTCAATTCGACATGATTCCGCTTGCTCCTTTAATTCCTTAAAGAGCCTATGAAATAGAGTGCCTAATGTGGTCTATGTTATTGCTGAAATATATCA
>WURT03162693.1:0-10678 GCA_009936505.3 Holothuria glaberrima | reverse complement strand
ATATATATAAAGTCACTCCACTCCAGGTGAAATTCACTCTTTCTTAGGAGTGGTCCCTTAATTCACTCTTTTTGTAGTGAATTTCACTCTTTTGCTTTTAGAGTATATATATATATACATATATTTATATGTAAGCACTAACAAAACAATTAATGGTAAGAATGTTAAATTGAATGAAAAATTTAAGATATCCAATTTACCATTCCTCACGCAGTCAAAGCCTCTACATGTTCCATGTTTTTCTACAGGTAAGCCTTCACAGGGTTTGCCGCCTCTTCGAGCCGGTGGGTTTGTACATGTTCTGGTTTTGTAACCTCGACATGTCGAATCGCAAGTATATTCTGTCCATTCAGACCACTGACCGTCCACTGTAGGGCAGAGAAATACATTAAGTGCTTGATTTACTATGCTAACTTGGATTGTTCAAGCTTTACATGGATACATGCATGCATTCATTAGTACATCATTTTGAAAGCAAAAACCAAAAGTAAATTAAGAATGGCTGCACATTACAACCATCATGTTATTATTTCTCTCCAGGTTATAAGTTGAGGCGTAAAAACCCATCTAACTAACTCACTAACTCATCTCATCCTAGTCACCAAACACACCGCGCTTTATCGCTGAATGCAAGACCCCAAAGTATCATATTTGTCTATAGGTGTCCGTGTGCGTATGCATGCTGAGAAGGGGGAAACTCAATACAAAATAAGGGGAAACAGTAAGCCTTGCGTTCGGAGATAAAAGCACGATGGATACGGTGTCTAGTGGCTCTCGGTTTGGTCTCACTTGTCAGCTCATCCTTGAATAAAACACAAGGGCATTTCCGTGGCTCTTGGAGGTAAAAACTGACTGGACGTTTGTGTTATGTCCACACCAACTAACACCGTGATTGACACGTACCCTCTCTTTTTCAGAATCGGTCTCAATGTCGATAGAGTTGCGATCTTGAAATGTTGACCATCACTTTGTATCACCACGGAGCTATTACGTAATAGTTCCATGGTAATTACACGATGATTCGTGTCCCTACGTTCTGAAAGTAAAGTGAATCTAGCTACCCACTCCTAGTTATTATCACACCTCGAGTCACAGTAAAAAAGTGAGTTTCTTCACGTTCTTTTCAATAAAAATGTAATTACTCTTTTAAAATTACAGTACGTGCTCCTTTGAACTGACAAAATGGCAAAAGTAATTGAGAATGAATTCGTAAATTTTCGCTAACTTCAAAACTTAGCGAAAAGTTTACATAAAATTGGCATTTTAATAGTTACACAACACCTAATATTAACAAATAAGACAACTATCGTTCACTGAAATTTATGACAGCATCTCACAGGCGCGGATCCAGGGGGCGCACCCGGCGCACGCCCCCTTTTTTCGATGATCAACTATTTTTTACCAACGATTTTGCAAAAGAGCAAAAAAAAGGCCTCGAAAATTCGGAAAGTGCAAGTATGCAAGAACTGAAGATTCGTAAAATAAATTCAAGCGAAAAGTTTTGCCACAATTTAAGGAATGTTGTCAAAAAGAAAATTTTCATTTTTTGCCTTAATATATCCACTTTGAGTTCATAAAACAAACGACAAAAGTACTATATTCACTCACAGGGGCAGTCTTTAAGACTGCAGATTTCCAGATCTCGAGATTTTCCCCTGCAGTCATTTCCCCCATACTGGGGAGGGGGGTCCGTACAGGTGCGATAGCGATACCTTTCACAGTCGGAATTGCAGGAGGTCCATGATCCCCAACTTGTGTAACCTCCGTCAACTGTTGCAAAATTTCGTAAAAATACAAACATGTAGGTTACATTTTTATTCTACAAACATTATCCTATTTTGGGTGTGCAAACACTAATATCATTTTATCTCGTTATGGGAAAATATCAAAATGTTTTTCAAAGTGGCTCCATGGCTTGAGATTTCTTGATTTGGCCAAATGTAAGTTTAACGTTTAGTTGACATGGAATCTGTGCTTGGGCTGAAAGAAGTGCCAACATGCCATTCACGTGGACACATGTGTCGTCATACGAAAATACTAACAGGAGAGGGAAACCCACAAAAACTAGATAAAATGACAAAAAAAAATATGTGTGCGTGCTCAATCCCCCATTATCATTTCTTGTCTTGATCAAGAAAAAGTGTTACGGTACTTACTTGGACAAGTAAAATTTTGGCATATTTGGCTTTCCATATCATCTCCGGTACAGTTTGCTCCACCCCAAGCTGGCTCGGGGTCAGTGCAGCTGCGCGTGCGCATTTTAACACCGCCACCACAAGAAACTGAACATTCACTCCAGTTACCAAATGCTGACCAACCTCCATCGACTGCAAGAGAATATTAAGGTCAATAATATTATAAAGCATGATGTCCCCACACAGCAGGGAGCATTCTTGGTTAATAAATTTTTCTACAGCCTTTTCCCAGTGAGTTGCCAAGGGCTTACTGGGCGGAAATTTCATAAGGAGCAAACGTGTTATGCCCTGATATTTTTTCCAAATTGGCACAAAATTATGCCATGAATTTTGTTCTGAATCAACATTTTTCGGGGGGTGGCTGCCCGTCCATTTACCAGTCTCATACGGCCATGGATATTGCCAGCCTGTAAGAGTGGTAATGTCTTGCTTTCCGGAATTTTTGTGAAACATCTCGGAACATATACCACATTTTTATACACTTTACAATTAATAAGTAGGCCTACATTACCACTTCTGGCTCTTGGTACTGTAGGAAGACAAACCTAATCAAATGATATCTCTCATTCCACAACAAATACTACGATCTCCAGTTTTCTCTTTGCAATATTTTATGACATAAGACAATAATTGCTCTCCGAGAGTCGGCTTTAATTTAAACGACTGATTGGAAAACCTACCGCTGGGTTAATAAAAATCTCTTACCCGGACATGGGTCAGTGTTACAGGTGCCTGGTTCCATTTCGTCGCCAGTGCAGTTGGTTCCCCCACCTGAGGGAGGGGGGTTGGTACAGTCACGAAAACGGATTGTCACTCCTCCAGTACATGACTTAGAACATGATAACCAGGCCCCCCAGTCTGACCATCCACCATCAACTACAAATAAAAAGAAACATGTAAATAAATTGCAAATGAATAAAAAGTCCCAAATAACGTTATGATATTGTATATTCTCGAAACGGGATTATGCAGCTTAAGGTATTACCATGTCAGTTTTATCTTGAACTATATGTTTATACCACTGAATTTACAGGTTGGATCATGGAACTATTCCGTAATCACTCCATGGTTGGATACGTAGCGTGTTGATACCGTAGTTAAAACTGATGTCTAAGCAAAATTTGTGAATACATTATGATTAGGCCTACACAATTTCTGGACAATATGTCACGTTTAATTCATATCCCCTTGATCACCTTGTTTCAGGCCAAAGACTATAACAAAGTTGAAAGTCTTTAGCAAAGAGAGGAAATTTTACTTGTGAACTTCATTCAAGTGAGTGCCCCACCTTTAACGACACTGTATTATGTGAATTAATATTCATAGAGTAATTTAAAAGATTGATCACCTTGTTTGAAATTTATTTTGCCTTAAATCGTTTCGTATTTTTGATACTCTTCGGCATTCTCAGTGAATGCTACATTAACCATTAATGAACATCTTAATATTAATGATAACTTCAAAAGTTCACTTCATGTTCACTTCAATTGCTCCCTGGTTTTAGATGTCCGGCTGCGTCATGCTATTAATGAAACGTCAACCTGGATCATGAACGGTGGACTTGGCAGTATGCATGACTGTATGAAGATCAGTCATGATGCTTCAAAATACCGTTCATGAATATGGAAACATTTACGGGGACAACTTAATCCATTGGTCGAGTGTTTCTTGACGCAATTAAATTTGCCCAATCACCAGCATGAATGTGAAAGTAACACAATTTCGCCCTTTGCTAGGATGTAAAGGTTTAGGTGCCAAATTAAACTTTATGCATCGCCGAAGATTCGTCATGATAACAAACAAGAAAGAAAAATAACGAGAAACGTGTATTTTTGGATTTTTTCAGATACAGTTCCTCTACAACTCGGCTGACTCATTCACAACAGCTCAAGTTATATTTACGTTGCAAATGATTCAACACAGAGAATATATTAAGGACGTTGACATAAAAACAGAAAAAAACTAAATCATTTGAAGGTTATAGACCAACCTAAAAATGTAGTATCTGTCCTTTTCAGCCAGTCAAGAACGGGACCATGCATGACAGACCCATGATGTAGAGGTCTGAGGGTCGCTCGAGAGGTTGGTCAGTTAAGTTTGTGTCCTTTCGGGGACGTAGCTCCTTAAGGGAACATAACTCTTTCGGGAGTAAACGTTTGGTTTTACCCCATGGCTCTTCGACAAAGAGTCGAGGGGACATTTGAAAAAGTACTGTTAACAAAGCTTTTTGGTTTTCGTCCTTCGGCTCTTAGCCAGAGAGTCGAAGGGACTTTGGAAAAAGTAAAACTATTAACAAAGCTCTTTACAATTTAAAATGTGAAACCGTTATCTGTTGTTGACCAGTCCACTCTGGAAGGGCAAGTCTAAGTCTGCCAACCTGATGATGTTATTGGTTTTAAAAGGGAAACAAATCTCGGCCCGGACAATAGCAAATCTTTCTAGTATAATTTAATTTCTAGCCCCTCTACCATTGAAACGAGAAACACTATAATGCACCTTTTTGACATTAGTATTTTGTACTGTCAGAATCATTTCTATATCCAGACTTGAGTTAGATGAGGTTTTACGGCCCAGTTTCTAACCAATTGGTTTAAGTCGGGCCGGCCACGGCCTTTTTCCAGTTGTGGCTCACTGGCTTGTTTTCCCTACCTTATTGTTTATGCTGAGCACCAAGCACAATGACAATAGGTTCCATTTTAAAGTCTTTGTTATGACCCGGCCTGGATTCGAATCCCCGACCTTCCGGCTTCAAGTGAGATGCACTAACTACTTGACCATGCAGTCGGTTATCCACTGTGTGTGATGAGTAGTGAACTGTGCATCAAGTGCTCCACTGAATGTACGAGACATCATTGGCCAATCAGGGTAGTGTTATTGTTTGAATTTATGGGGGTATTCCTCAATAGATTTGGGGTGATGCAACAACTCCTTTAAAGATATGAATTTAACAAGCATCTCGACAGGTCGTAGTTCATATTTAAAAAGGTTTTCGGAGGTATTTTGTTGGCCATACTTGACTTTTGAGTCTAATGAATGAAAAGTTTAGAAGAACGCGTTTACAATTATTTGAAGGCTAAACAACAGGTCACGTCCAGGCGGGAATCCCTTTGAGATTGCGAATCCTTTGTGAGTAGTTTCAGATATTCAACTGCATAGGACATAGCCCGCAAGACTGTTTATAAAATGTTTCACAAATGCAGTGGACACGGTTTAGTCACCTTCACCCTACCATTCCATATAGAACTATTCAGTCATCTCTTTCTTGTGAAATAGTACTAACCTTATGCAATAATTCGTATACCATAAATATTCACATTTTTTTTAGTTTTTGGTTGTTTCTTGCTTTTTCAAGTGATTAATTTCTTCATATCAAACCACATTTTTATAACGTTCAAGCATACTATTTTCATTGAAATAGAGGGAGCTGTAACAATGAGGTCCCCAAGTGTTCAAAGAAAGTGGCTAAATATCGTTTTCAGAAATATCATTTCAATAGACTCATTCATTGTTTACAAAGATGTCACTGCATTTCGGTAAAAGAGTTTATAGAGCGCTTACACTGTCGTCACAATGCAAAGTAGATTCCAATTTGTCTACTTTTTGCGTGTAATCGCACAAGCGTTTACACTCCCAACACCTAACATACACGCATGTGTTCTTGCGCATGCTCTATGTCAACCAATACCAACCAGTGACGTTACCGTGACCAGCTTAATAGCGGTAAATTTCATGTCAAGAACGATGAATGATAAACTTTTCGATTTTTAAAAAGTTGATTTAAGGTATTACCTGGGCTGGTTAGACTTAAAGGGAAAACTGTGTTTAAATTGCTCAAAATGGCACTGAACGAAAATGGTAGTTATTATTAACACACAATAAACTCTGGCAATAGCGTTCTCCCCAAAATATAATACGTAACAAAAGTTATAAAATGTGGCATTGTTTCAAAGTTTGAAAGCTTGGGCGAATACATTATCCATGAACTGCAAACCGTTAATTTCAATCTGAAAGAACCTTACTTCTTCACTTTAGCTACCTGGTGTGAATTGTGTAATTTAATATCTATGAATCATAATTTTTATTTAATGTTGTCTCTACCAAAACGGCAATAATTCCCCTTAATACTCGTGTAATGTTTGTGAGCAGACTTTTTGCGGCAGAGTTTGTATAGTCTCATTATAGGCTTCGTTCCTGCTGTTTACTGATGCTGTGCCCATTGATTGTGTAATGTTGTCTCCATCATTAAAAAAACATGAGTATATTTAAATAGTGACACGATTCTTTCAAAAACACCATGCAATGTAGTACATCACATTTATTAAAATAATGATTCATTGTCTATGGCAGTAATAACGTGGCTTGAAGTTGATGTAGTGCGCAGAGAATTTGATTACTGTCGTTACGGTCAGATTGTCGTGTAAGTAAACTTATGGACATTACTCCGTTTCAGTAATGGATTAGGCTCCCTTCTATTACCACGCTACCGGTGTCGTGAAACAATCGATATTGACACACAATATCAGGTCTACATCATAAAGATTTTTGTGTCCCCTGCATGGTAAAAGCATATATAGTCAAGAGACATTCTCCATCAACTATCTCGCAAACACCGATTCGGAACCTAAAGAGCACTGTCATACATTCTTGTCTATTGCAAAATAATATTGTAATGCACAGAGTATGGAGACTGAGGGCGGAAAGGGAGGGGAGGTTGCAACCGATATTAAATCATATGGGTCTTATGAAACTTATGTGAAATAAAGCCTATGTCACAACTTGGACGAAATTTTCAGGTTTTTCAGTCTTTCTCCGCCACTGGCCCGTTTGGCATTACCTTCTATTGGCTGAAGTCGTTTTTAGTTAGTACCCTGTATGGCTTGTAGTGTGAGTACAATGTCATGAGTACGAGTACAAGTGAAGTGTCTCTGGTTGTGTACTACGAATGACGAGTGCACGTCTTTTTCATGAGTACGGTACGAGTACAAAATTTTGCATTAGCCCCTATGTAAAACTTCCAAAATCTGTGAGTACGAGTATGAGTACAAAACCATTCTCACGAGTACGAGTACAGGCAATTGTGAAAAAACGTGAGTACGAGTACGTACTCACTACAAGTTTGTTTAGTAATGCTGTGATTCGTCAATGATAATAGCTTAACTTAGAAATTCGTAAATAAAGATTAATATGGTTTTACTAAGCACTACATTCACAAATGCTTATTCTGTATAGGCCTGTAAATAGCCTATTCATATTTCATCCTAGGTAAATTGTATGTATAGGGCCGTCGGAGACGGAGGTGGGTGCTGTGCACACAGCTTCAAGTATTTTTCAGTTTGAGGTTGTTCTTCTTTGTTCTTCGTCAGTTAATAAAGCATAAACTTCCGTCTTTATCAGACTAGATAAATCTGACTGAGTAAACAAAATACGACTTACTTTGACACAAGGTCATTGGCGGGGACATCAATACCTGATGATGAAAGTAACGGAAATTTGATGATTTATAGGACTGGTATAAAACCCTAATTGTCAGAAAATAGAGCATGGTATTGAACAGAGACAGAATCAATTACAGTGGAGAATTGAAAAAGTTTTTCAAAAGCCAAATGAAACGTTTACAGATGTGTACAAAATAGAAAGATATGTGCTACATTAATGGTGTGGTAATTCATGCTTAAATCTGAACATTGGCTTTCATATCTATGTTTAAATTCCACGAATAATTCATTTGAGACAGTAAGCACAGGAATACAAATTATTGCTGGAATTTAAAATTAACCTAATTTATGCATCCTCACGTTTGATTTATATATTTAGTATAAAACGTTCACAGACAATGCTATATGGTGCACTCTACAATGTTGGCCTTAGGCAGGCACAGTGTATTCCATGATACATGTGGTTCTCTTCACAACAGACATAAAATGTTATTTTACATTTCTACCATACTTGTTCCTTAGAGCCTTTCTTTTTCATTTTTGTCAAATGGAGAAGTACGATACAGCACATAATACGCAGATTGACCGAAGGCAATGGATGGATGCACCTCACTCACCGACTATTTGTGAAATTATTTGCGCAATTTGAAATGCGAGATCGGTAGTCTATACCTTACGCAATTAACACCATTTTGTATGTTAGTTGACTGATAATACGAGTCTTACTTTGACATACAACTGGATCGGAATAAGTGATATAAAATATGTAACTTACAAAAACAAAAATGGCAAGAAAGTATAGAAAACATCGCTGAGTCTTCATCTCTGGTTATCTTGTAACTGTTTACTTCATGTACGAGAGGCCAACATCTTCGTTTCGGACTACCTCACTTTCTTATAACTCAGATAGGCTTATCACTTGCAGGGTTAGGTAACGTTTTGCAATACAAACGTCATACCAGTCATAAGTATACGAAACAACCCTAAGGTATCGACAAAGTCCTCGTTGGGACCGTTGTAAGAAAATAATGTTCGATTTATTGACTTTTGTGTGCACCTGAAAAGAAGTAGCTTGTAGAGGGCGCACCTGGCTTATCTAACATCGATTGGGTTTAGGTTTGAGGACAGTTTAATCCTTCGAACAAAGGGAAACTTTCTGCCCTCAAATGATCGTAAGAGATAAATTATTGATGTCTTGCTCTTAGTTGTAACGGGGTGTTCCATATTCTGTCTTCCTTGGGGACGGTGTCCACCATTTTGCTCGAAGTCAGGAATAGTATGTTATATGTTTTTGTTGGTTTCAAATCTGATGTTATTTCGGTTTAATTTGTTTTTATCATGTTGAACATGCATCTTTTATTTTACCCACATGTTAAGTAGACACGATACTCTACAGAAGCAGGAGAAAGCAATGGTTATTCCAGAAGCTCACCATCCCGATGATTACTGATTGTAATGTGGGCCAGGAGTAGTATATGAATATGTTGCATTTTTTCCTCTGCGTAGCCAACTTAGCTTTTCACATGGCTAATTACGGGTAAAAAGGGTATAGCAATGTACTCCTGTGTTGTCAAAGCCTCAGCAAGCAGCAACACAGACTAATGAGCAAGTTCACGGATTCGAAAATGGTATGTCAGCTGAGAATTAGCCAACAATGTCTGGTTTTCTTCAACCCGCCCTTCCCCTCCCTCTAGACTTATTTTAGAGTCTACTTGAAAAGTAGTCTGCTTTTATCCAAAAATGTCCATAGAATGTGTCAGTCTTCGAAGTGTCACAGAATAATTTAATCATAAATATCTCGATTACAACAACATATATAACGGACTCTGTTTCTAAAAGTAAAACGGGTTTATTCATTTCACCAGCATCTTAAGTTCTGAGGGTTTTTTTACTCGTCTCGCACTTTAGCGTATCTGCCGGAGGCAGGGGGCTAAGTGCCCCCTGACGGTTTCGGCCGGGAAGATCAGCTCAAACCACCGGGTTGAGAAAGGGCAAATTAAGGAAAGAAGAAAGGGAAAACGGAGAGAAAGGGAAACGAAGATGAGTGAAAGGGAAGGATATTATTTAGCTTCAGATTAGAGAGAATGACAAGTTCTGTCTCTTTTCTTAAAACCCGTGAAAGTTACAAAATACATTCCATTCCAATGATGGGCCGTCTGATTAACGCAGCAAAAAGTTCTTAGGCCTAACAGTTCTCTTTAGCAATTCCCATCGATTCATCTGTAACATAACATACCGATGATACCGTATTCCAGAGAATCAGTAGGTAGTATATGGACGCCCACTTTTTAAACGAAAGGTGCTATATAAATTACTTTATCGGATCTTTGGAACCATAGCCGTGTCATAAGCCTGTTCGGAGCGGTCATTTACCAAACTCAAGATCATTAAAAACTACCTCAGGTCAACAATGGGGAGGAACGGTTAGCCAGTTTAACATTACTTTCTATTGAAAGAGAAATCATAGAAAGAATGGACTTTGACAATGTAATTAACCGGCCTAGCCGTATGGCAACTTGAACAGAAATATACTTTGTAAGGAATCATATATCATATAATTTCAACTTTCATGCTGCCCTTTACCTATCAACTGCAAGTTCATGGTTAAATCGAATATTGCCTAGCCACTCGATGTAGAGTACCTGACGAAGAGAGACACCATGGACACACAGTTCTTCGGGATTGGGGAAAATTTTGAATGGTTACATGAAATTTTTATTTTCAGGTGCCATGATCGAAGCAGTAGTCCTATAGGCCCATGAAGTGAGAGCAGTAAAATCTAACAACGATATAAAAAACATCTTCATGTTTACATGAAAACAATATTCTCGATATCTTTCTTTTTCCTGATTAGGTTCAGTGGGGTACACAAGGGGGCATTGATACCGATTTTTTAGGTAGCATATGTTGCACCAAATTGCATGTAAGGACACCTTATTTTTCAAAAATTTTCAAAGGGGAGGGGTCTCCCCCTCCCCTTTCACCCCCAGGCCGGCGACCACATATCATACTGCAGGGCCCCCCTGAGGGAAATCCTGGGTAATGAGA
>WURT03162661.1:0-10679 GCA_009936505.3 Holothuria glaberrima | reverse complement strand
GTCATATGACCAGTGTTTTAGCCAGCCCTATTTGTGCGACAATGTCGCACAAAAATATCTGACAAGCAAATTCTACGTGGGTGAAAATTTTGACAGAACCAGCCTCACCAGAATAATTTTGCCAGTTCCTTGCTGTCAGCATATCATATTTGTCTGCTTTGATTGCGAAAGGACTTCCTAATTCACACGCCTTTATTTTAACCTCCGAGCCCCACTACCCTACTTCCATCACGAAGTTCAGAAAGTAGATCTATTCCGTGCATTACGTCCGCTGCGCAATATTTTAATGTAGTAAAATATTTGTCACCAGGATTTTTGGTTCCTCATTACGGCAGAAATACACTGAAATGTTGCACCATTTGCGATATAGACACCTTTCAAATTCCCTCCCCTTAGACCCCTCCCCCTGGCCGGCGATCACACGACATACTGCATGGTCCCCTTAAAAGAAATCCTGGGCACGCAACTGGAAACACATCCTAGCCTTCGAAGCATATTTTGAACGCTAGTGTTATGGTTCTGGACACTTTTTTTTTTCCATTCTGACGCCTGTTTGAACATTTACCGTATTGTAACGCCTGACGAGTCTAGTGTTCAAATGTTAATCGCATAGTGTTCAAAGTCTGAACTTAAGGGTTTAGCTCCTAAAGTGGCATGACGGGAGGAATTGCCTAACACATTATAATTATAATTATAAAGAATCTTTGCATTGTCCTGGGACATATTATTTACCCAGAAATATGCTAAAACCTCAGGGCTTCCGGGGGCTTCTCCCCTGGACCCCCACCGGGGCTTTGCCCCTGGACCCCACCAGGGGCCCTAAGGCGGGCCCCTGGAGCCCACCCGCTGAAGCTCGCGCTTCGCGCTCGTTTTACGCATCACCAGATCTGTCGGCAAAATGTGACCTCTACACCCCCCAAAGATTACACCTTCGCTACTCCCCTGGCCCTTCCTATGGGCGTGTGATGAAGGGACCCGCCTCTTGGCTTTTCTAAGTAATGAAGATTGAAGGCCAGAGAGCAGGGAGCCTATCGTATACTTTCCTACTAAACAGGTGATTTTGAACTTTTTTCTTGGGCAAATGGGTTATGGGGTTTGAAGCCTCAACGCCTGTGGTTATGGGCCTCATTATGGATAGACATGATCAAACTAACACCATCCCCACCTCGGCCAGTTTCCTACCACAACGGAAAATCTCCTGGTACAGTGGTGCCGGCAGGAGGTGGGGGTGGGAGAATGCGAGTGATGGATCTATATTAATTATTCCAAATCACAAATCCTTCCCAAAGAATCAAAATTTTCGTAAATCCTTCACAAACTATCAACATTTCCCCGAGCCATCACGCTTTAATCTTCAGTTCTATTTTTTCTTCAATACTATTTCAAACGTATTTATTTAAAGATAGTGTACGGGTTTCAAAAGAACTACAAAGTTCCGGCCCGCCTTGAGCGCAATCACACCGGTGAACACCCCATGCCTAGCGAGAACTTTTTTCCGAAAATTAGTGGTACAATTCCAACCTCAAGCCTACATCAAGAGGAGGTTAATGGCAATGTTATATAATGGGCAACATTCGTTAGCGTGAATGTTCATGATATGAAGCATACTACTCATTACACAAGCTTATCCAAAGGTCATAAGTGCAATTGAAGAGAACATGCATTATGAAACATGTTAATTATTCATCTCCTTTTTTCTACCTTTGCTGCAGTGGCGTAGACAGCTTTCCCAGGCGGGGGGGGGGGGCAAGGACAATTTCTTCCTGATTTTGACATTTCGTCCCGGACTTCCCGGAACCCCAGTTTTGGCCTCGCAGTGGTGGCGTATTCAGTGGCGCCGACAGGATCTGGTGATTGGGGGCACCACAGATAACGTCGTAATGCCACCTGAGTCCCCCAAGACTGCCGAAATTGTTCTTTTTTTAGCGCCCTGCGATTATATGCGGGGTGGGGACCCTTCCCTTGTCACTACATAAAGGTGCCGTCCTGGGGAAAGGGTCTAAGGGGAGGGGTTCCCCTTCCCTTTGAGAATTTTTGTTTTGTTAATTTAAGGTTGCTCAGATGCAGAATGGTGCTACTTTAGGATATTTTTGGAACTGAGAAGTGTCGATAATTTAGTGAATTCTAATTTTTGGTTAGGTAGAAGAGGAGAGTATGTTGTCTGAGAGAAGGGTATGTTGTCAACAAACCTGATGCGCCCCCCCCCCTTTGGCTACTTTACTGCCTTCTATTTGGGGGAAGTTTTTACGCAAGAATACGTGCGTGGAGTCCATAATAACATTCTTGGACCTTAAGAAATTTTCCTTGGCTTTATTGCGCATTATAAAAGGGTATCTAAGGCTGGCAGACACCATACCTATATAGGGCCTCAGGGGAACTCTGGATCAATTATATAAATAGGGCACTGACAAGATTCTTATTACCTGACATCCAGATATGATGGGAGTATAGGTGCATGGAGGTGAAGTGAGACCTCCCTGATACGTATAGCAATAGGCCCCGGGGGTGAAAGACTCACAAGCGACTTTCAGAATTAATGTTTTTTCGTTGTAAGTGTATTAACAATCACCATATATATAATGGCTGTACACAAAGCTCTAGGTAAAAAATTTTGAAAAATGTGTAACGGAAAATACGTATTTTCAACCTTCAACATAATGCTACAAATTAGATTGAAAGATCCCATATTGATGCGAGGCCCCTACAGAGGTTGGAGATGTACCTCTGTTTTTCGGAGAAATGTTTGTGATATCCAAGTATAATTTCCTTAATAGTGGTCATTAGGTGGAGTGCAAACCTTGACGAGTGCGCGCGAAGAGCGCAGAAACGTTTCATTGTGTAAGATTCCCTTGACAAAACCTGCATTCAGGTCTGCATCGAGACACTTGTAATTCCCCCAACAAACCTATAAGCCAATTAAAAAGCCGGTATTTTACCTGGAAATTTTTAAAAAGCTTCCAGCTTTTGATGCTGTACTTCTCCGAGAGTTGCTATCGGAAAATATTGATAATAAGAGCAATATTGAGGTAAGTTTTGGATCGCGCGAAAATTTTTATCGTTCATGAAGAATTTGAGAAACTTCTGATAGTTTGAGAACCATTTGTTACAGAAAATAATAACAGCAGATCTATCACTTGGTCGAAAACAAACCTCACCACTACAGCTAAAGAAATCTGTAGCTTAAACACCTTTTGGGATCATTTTAAAATTTTCAGATTTTTTTTTTTTTTAGAAATCGATTGGGGGCGTGCCACTATGCCCCCGTGCCGATACCAATAGGCGTATCCGGGAGAGGGCTGGTACTAAGAGTGGCTGCCTCAGGTGTATTTATTTTGCTTCCCCTTTTTTTGCAATTCTCAATCGTTCTTTCCCATACCAGAATGAAGGCGAAAATTCAGTTCACTTAGTGCTTGTGTGAGTGTTGAGTACTGATTTATGATTTGAAAAAGTAACCTTGTGGTTAGGGCTCACTTTGTGAGAGTGAAAATTAAAGATAAGAAGCCCCGAAGGAAGGCTAAGGGCAGGCCGGTAGCCAGACAAGGTAATGGAGAGAGGCGAGATAGCTTGGGGTGGGGATGACAAAAGTTAAGAGGGAAGCGCAGTGGTAATTTTACCTTTCTAGAGGGGAGAAAATTTCTTTCGTGGGTGGGGAGTGCTGAAAATGTTGAAATAAAAGACTTTTTGACGCCAATTTATGAGATTTTTAATCACGATATTTTACACAAAACCGGGATTATTACACAAAGAAAAATTTTATGAAATCGTTTAAAATTATGAATGGTGAACACCCTGCAATTTTAGCAGGTCCATCATTCAAGGGGGGCAGGGGTGTGGCCCCAAGGGAGATTTTTGCCCAAGAAAAAAATCATTAGAACAAAAACTTCTATTGCTTTACATGTCTTGACATATTTTGCCCCAAAATCTCGCCCATGGAAGTCATTCTGCCCCCTTCTCAACACCCTGTCTACCTACCGGCATGGACTTTGGAATATGCTTGGCAGCATTACTGTAATCACACATTGTTCAAAATGGCAAAGACGGAAAGTGTGGGGTCCTCTCCCAAGAAAGTCTTGAAATTAAAGACTGTTAGATATGAATTTCTTGCGTATGGAAATTAAGGTTAGTACAGTCCTCTGAAAGCATTTCATAATAATGTTAATTATATTGAAGTGACTAGCCATTGACCAAAAGAGATCATGTTCGTGTCAATATGAACGAGGCAAAAGAGGGAGCTATTCATCGATCGGAATCCAGCACAAGGTGCACAACTGCACACCCATCTCCATTTCTCCTCAATTGACACCTACATTTTTTAAACCCAACTGAGAAGCACTGATCTAAGCGAAGCGCCACCAAAAGTTAGCGCGTGGTGCTAAGAAAATGTTGGGCTAAAAGTAGCTCCTACATCATTGGAAATGAACTTTCCCCACTTGCTTAAGTGAAGATAATGCCACCTGTTGATAATTTTATTAATTAGGCCTATGCCTCAAAAACAAAACAATTAGATCCTGTTATTTGAAAACAATGCCAATTATACAGAGAATATGCCAAAGCACGATCACTCCTTTAAAGACGGTGTGACATGAAAATAACATAGTTGGATATTTGATGTAAAAAGCATTAAACATCTAGAAAATGGCCGCAATTCCCGTTAAAATCCATCAAATATTGACCGTTTACAGGGTAATTCCTATTTCACACTTGTGTCATGAATAAACATGAGCTAAATATGCAAATATGTGACATCATGAGATGGACATACGATATATGGCTCATGTTAGCCTTTGTTTTTTCAAACTTTAACTTTAAGGACACTGGTAGCATTGTTATCTCCTGAGGGGGTTATCATGAAAGTTAAAATTCTTTCCTTTAGAAACATTGATATCACTCAACAAACTGTTAAAGGGAGAAGGCAGTCCCCCAAGTTTATTTTCAAAAATTTACTAAATCTTACGGATCTCCTCTTATTTCTCTCACAAGTATTTTCACAATGTTACTGTGCAAAATAATGAATATTGAGGGTAAACTTATGAGTCATTCTGCATAAGTTTAGGAAATAAGTAACAAAAATATTGTCACATGATTGATAGGAGCCATTCCTGAACTAGTGTACCAGGGTACGCTACTTAAAATTGGGGGACTGTATTTTCCCTTTAACTATCTGATCAGTAAATTAGAGATAATTTATATAGGGTTAAAGGTTGTGTGACATGAAAATAACATAGTTGGATATTTGATGTAAAACGCATTAAAAATCCAGAAAATAGCCGCAATTCCCATTAAACCCATCAAATATTGACCATTTTACAGGGTAATTTCTATTTCACACTTGTATCATGAATAAACATGAACTAAATATGCAAATATGTGACATCGAAAGATTGACATACCATATATGGTTCATGTTAGCCTTTGTTTTTTCAACGTTAATTTCAAGGACACTGGTAGCATTGTTATCCCCTGAGGCGTTTATCATGAAAGTTAATATTCTTTCCTGCAGAAACATTGATATCACTCAACAAACTGTAATCTATCTGATCAGTAATTAAGTGATAATTTTAATAGGATTAACAAAAGAAATCTTAACACTGTGCAAAACTCTACATCATTATTTTTTGCATAGGCAATGAGTTTCTTCACAAACCATCAAACTTTGAAGACGTATATTTTGAGAACGGTGTAAGATATTGAAATAATTCCAACAACTCTTTCATTGGAGGACTTAATTCTTTAACTGGCAAGTGACACAGCTCTTTTTGGTGGTATGTCACACGACCTTAGGACACTCACATAACCATGTACCAGTACTAAAACACCAGTAAGCCTACGACAAGTCAACCATGCATCGCCATCCACATACAATGCCTTAGTAACAGCTTCCTTGGTGTGTCTTATCAAAAGTAATTTCAAATTCACGAAATTCCCCTTTATGTAACTTTATAGATAACAGAATTAAGATCAGTGCTGCAGAGTTCATATTTTGGTAGGCAGATATTAGGTCAGGATTTCTTTTTTAACAAGTTTAGAAGCAGGTGTATAAGCTTAGCCAAAAATACACGTTTATGGAAATTTTCGGGGCCCTAAAAGTCAAAATATTGGGAGCCAGTTTGCCTCGATTATTGGGTAAATCCAGCTCTGAGAAGGGTCGAAATCTATGACCCGACGGCCAGATCTGACCTACCGTTGGTATATAAGCCTAACTCCGAGAGGGAAAGAGGAATGCTTGAATCGTACATGTAAAAGTATAACAATCTGGCATTCTGGAAACGATCAGACCGTCAAAGAACAAAACTTAAGTTTGACTTTGAGGCGTGTATAGGTTTTACAAGGTGAACAGTACTAAACACAATAATAAACTATATGGTCGATGTATTACAAGTTAAATGCATTGGCATGAGGTGTTGAATTACCTTTCACTGCCAGTAAAGTACAAAACCCTTGAATCATGCAAAACATTTTCTCAAAGAAGAAAGTAATGATCCCTTACCCTTAAGGTTCCTACCAATGTCACGGATCAATAATTCGGCCTGGACCCACTGAGAGGTCGCAGAATCCCGTCCAGTGCCAGAATACATGTGACTGCGTAGGTAGTCTGATAAGGCTCTGTTAGGAGACTGCTCTCGACAAGATATTTTAAATGATTATAGTATACTTTAGTAGAATAAAAATCAACATGAGGAAGAAAATTTTCTTTAATCTTTTTAATATTTATAGATAATTTCAAAAAATTCATACCGATTACCATGCACACGTGGTTCTTTAGAGAGACTGTTTTCTCGAATGAAACATTTAACCAATACATTTAAAATACTGCGACAAAATTATAACAGTACCATACGAAATCCAAGAGCTCTTCTTCTAAACTTCAACGGTAATTAAATTAAGATTCATTCTTTTCTACGCAGAAACATCTCACGAACTGATAATGTACGTTTCTGTGTTTGCTATTTGCACCTAATTCCAAATGCTTCTTCAAAAATGTCAGGTCTATGAGCAAAATAGCCGATTAAAAGATAACGAATAACTTTCATACGTTTATCAGTAAAATAATCACTCTCCTTGTGGCATGTTTACTTAATGTTGAGAAAAAACAACGTAATATCATTTTGCTGGTTGTTGGCGCATGTGATAAAGCTAACTACAATGATCTTCAAGAGGTTAGTGTCGTAGTCAGGAGGAGAGATTGAATGAAATTAAATGTTGTCTCATTTTAGTTCGTTAATATTTATCCCTTACATTTTAAGTGTACCTCAAGTCTAAACTTACCAGAACATATATTACAAAAGTTTAATAATGTCACAACTCCCTTCCTCACACCTTATTTCATTGCTTGAATATATGATGTTGAAATCTATTTACTAAATCTGAGGTAGTCGATTCCGCAATAATTTTAAATGGTCTTTTTGTACAACTTACATTGACTGCTTCTGTTCCATTTGAAATCAAAATGTTCAAAATGAACAAATTAACCGTTTTGATGCTTGGTTTGTTGGCAAGAAGGTGTATGGTCAAGTCACCTTTAAAAGTAAAACAGTGCTCACATATTTGAAAAAGGTGTAATGGATTTAGGTAATACAAAGAAAACAAAGACACAATCTGAGTGTCACAAGATTGGCATCACAAATTATTTCGTAATCTACCACTTTCAATTGAGAGAAGGAACTTAAATATTTTATACCCCAGCACAGGAATATCTTAAAAAGATGGAAGTTTGACCAAAAAAATTGATTTTGCAAATTGCAACCTTTATAATATATATTTTTGTACCATTATTGTAAATTTTAGGTACACTGTAACTCTTTCCCACAAAGAAAAGTCACCATGAAAGTAAAATAATTATACCTTCGTGGTCATACTTCTTGACCACGTGACTGTGCCAGAGAAATTAAGAGTTTATCTTGTCGAGCCCGACCTTGATGTAAAGTATATGATGGAAAAAAGAAGCACATTCCCTCATGGTAAATGTTCTTAACTAATTTTCATTTATACTGATTTTTCCCTTTTGCTAAGCATGTTTGTATTGGTTGAGGAAGTGGCTGGCAGGTTGGTGTGTGCTTGGCCTAAATTAACTGGGAAAGGCAGGAAACCCTTATGTTTAAAACTTCAGCTTAAAGAGATGCCACTTCTTTATATTTTAATAACTTAAGTCAAACAGAGACAAATTGACGGAGAAAACTAACTTGCTTTAACATCGTCCCATGTTTAATTGTAATTTTAATTCATGCAGAACATGTGCTAGAAGGAAGATGCTTATCAAATGATTCTTTGGTGCTAAATAATAGTGCTATGATTTTCTTTCAGAATTAAATGTTAATCTTTTAAAATATTACTGTCCTTCATATGACAACCATGGTTCGATTATGCGCACATGTTACAAATTCGCTCTTAGGGTGGCTACGTTAAGCAATTAAGTGTCCTGCTTACTTTACGCGACAAATGTTGCCTAGCTTTATAGTGCCTGTACTCAGTTCGTGAAGTCTAACGGACACAGAAATGTTTTAAATCCGAATTTGATGTTTATAAACCATAATGGACATAATAGAGGAAGAGCGTGCTTCTCTGATCCTGGATGTTGCTTCAATTAAATTATCAGACCCAAATTTATCGGTAATTAATCACGTTCAATCGGTCACTTTGCCTCATGTTTATATATATGCCTATGATAACTGTTCTATTCAAAACCGTATTACGAAATACCTTCATTTGCATTTTCATATAATTATTGTTCATTTTTCCTACTGTATTTGTGAACTGATTGTGGATGTGTTTTGAAATCATTAACGTAAGAGAATATGTCTTAAATATATAGGAATGTAGAACATGATGTTGGCAAAGCTGAAGACATAGTATGATGCAGTATTAATGCATGGGAAGGACGACAGGTGATAACAAGTGTACACAACTGCAAGAGGGGCAGGCGCGTAACCACCAACAAGGTGTTGTAGGGTGAACCACCATCAAGCTGTTGTAGGGTGAACCACCAACAAGGTGTTGTAGGGTGAACCACCAACAAGGTGTTGTAGGGTGAACCACCAAGGTGTTGTAGGGTGAACCACCAACAAGGTGTTGTAGGGTGCGAGATATTTATCAGTGGACGAGATATTTTTCAGGAGAGGGGGGAAGATATGCTAAGAAAAAAGGCGGGGTTATAGTCTAAAACAAGGGGTTACTTCTTTTGGTGGGATTTTAAGGAAGGTTTAAGTAGATCAGTACGAGTAAAAAGGGCAGTACGCTGAAAGCTAGTATACAAGAGATGTGGTTTGTAATTTTGGCGCTGCAAATACTTCTTGTACTCAGTGGATCTTTTGGCAAAGGTGTTATCACTGCAACAGTTTCCACGCAGTCTCAATGCGACGCTAAATGGGATGGAAGTTTTACAATGCGTTGGGTGGGAGCTGTTAAAAGGAAAATAGAGGTGGCTGTCAGTGAGTTTGGCATAGACATCAGTGGTGAGGAAACCATCTTGTAAGATCATAGTTATGTCTAAAACATTTACTTAGTGGAAGAATAAACGAACTCAAAGTGAATAGTAGGATAAAGTGAATTGATGAAGTCAGGGCCTAGAGAGCAACTTCTTCAATTTACTGACACATCTGACTGATTGACGGAGTAAGGTGTAGTCCATGAGACGGGACAAGCACAAGGGAACAGGGTTGAAATAGTCAGCTCCCTCCTTCCTCTTTCAAAGATGAATAGGGGACGAGCTTAAGTTCTCACAAGATTTTTGTCAAACTCGGGCAGTAAAATTATCTGCAAAAACTGTGAAAACACTAGTACGGCTGGTCAAACTTGGGCTGTGTTCTTTTCAAGTTTGGAAAGCTCGAATGCGAGTTTTAGGCTCTATGGACAGTCATTATGGCACGAAACACACTGCAGATTATTAAAAGGGTAAGTAGGCCTTTACCAATGCATCCAACAGTCCAGCCTGGATTGCATTTTGCAAACCCACGCCCAATACGTCAATTCCTGTAGGACTATGATTCTTGGTCATATATATGACAATATTTTTGTTTATACTGCATTGGTTGCGAACTTAACGGGAAAATGCATTCTCCCCAATTTGTATTAATGCGCCCAGGTTATCCTCAAGTTCACGAACGGCTCTTGAGAATCATGTGGCAATACTTTTCTCACTAAATTTTGAAATTCACACAAAACAACTCTTTGGTTACATTGAATATGCAATATTTATGATCTGAAAGACCATGAAAGATACTAAAAGAGAAATAAGAGGATATTTGTAAGATTCAGTTGTAGTTTCAAAATGAGTTTGAGGTTTTCTCCGGCTTTTGACTAGGATCATGTGTTGTATTTATACTTTTCTGACGGTTCAGAATGGGGTCAACTGATGGTGGTGCTCCGCTTAGATAGTGCCACTGACTATACCCCCCCTCTTTCAAATACGGAACGCCGCCCACGGACATATACCTGTACCAGAAGAATATTTTAGTCCTTATCCTTTTAGTTGGAAATTTTAAAATTATGAGACAACCTAGCGTACTTTATTCTTAATTTAATATTCTCCTTCCAGCCGTGGTCGTTGGGACTTCTAAGAGGAACTTCTTTTCTGCCATGGTCTGTAGCAAGCCACCAGCACGTCACCAGATATTTTTAAAGGGGGTCGTATTTTGTGTGAAGAAGGGAGTTATTGCCGCCGCAGCGGCAATGCTCGCTCGTAG
>WURT03162650.1:0-10679 GCA_009936505.3 Holothuria glaberrima | reverse complement strand
TAGGTTGGTGGGGAGGCAGTTGCATCTATGTTAATACCTGTTACAACTATGCACAGTAGCTAACCAACTAGGGTTGTAGATACAGTGGGTAACTCTGGGCAGAACTGCCTGGGACTGATCTTTAGTGCCCAGGTCTTAAGGCAGTTAGCCTGGTACTGCCCGGTGCCGACTTCACTACCAGCTGCAATAAAAATGTTTTGAACAGCTTTTGAAGGAACTTGATGGAGAAAATACACTTTTTTTTAGCATCTCATTAGCTTGTTTACATAGTACCAGTACATATATATTTAAGGCCAAATTAATGAAATGAAGAATATACCCCACTCCTTTTCAGCAATTAGACATTCGACTAGCTATGCTCCACTTAGACTTATTACATGAAGCCCACCACTAAACTTGGTCTAGATAAACCCTTTGACCAACCATATCTGAATAAAGTAACTCAACATTTTGGAATATTATAGCAATGTTTAGAAAATGTCAAGGATACAGGTAAAATGCTGCAGTTGAAATTCACTTTGAAGATTCCTTTTTATAAAGAAATATAATTGACAGTGATATTTAAATGATTAGTCTTTAAATTCTTACCTTGCACTTTTGAAAGCATCCATGCAATTCTCCCACTCTTCTGTTTCAAAGTATAGAGCACCTTTTATCCATAAATGATAGGCCTGGGGTAAAAATGTCATAATTTTTTTAGAGCTATCTTCAACAGGATGACTCTATATATAAACATTTGTTTTCATCACATATAGGCAGTACAACATATTGCAGAAATATACTACTATCTGCTGAAACTTACCATCAGATATAATGAGGGCACCTAAACATACTGGAAAACAACTTTTCACCAACCAGACCGGCTGTTCAGTAACTTGCACCAGTGTTGACTTGCACAGTAGTTGAAGCCACAGTTTCCCGCTGCCCCAACCCCCCCCACTCCCCCTCAGCCCATCCCCCTCCAAGCAGAGTTAAGCAACTTGTATACCCATATGATTTATGATGCAATAAAGCCTGTATCCATTTCAACTAAGTAATAGCATATGGTCAGACACCTAGAACAAGACTCTTGGAGATAAAGGCATTTCTTCATAGGATCTGTGGGAAATTTAATACTGAGTATCATTTAATAGCCAGCAGTCAGTATAAGACCAAGGCATTACAGTAGCTCACAGGCTGAGGTCCAGACCTCAGAACCTCCAACACTGCCTTTTTGTAGTACACACTTTTTATGGCATGAACCATAGATGCACATGTGACAACTATACAAGAAGAGCAGGTCTAATTTTTTCAACCACAGTGCAGTTTTGTTGCCAATCCTTTTGCATTTCAACAGGTGCCTCATGAATGTATTATTTTCATGTCTCCTTGAAAAGTGGCACAGTAGTATATATACATAAATATACAAAACACAGTACCTTGTCTTCTTTGCAGTTCACCTTCTTTGCATTTTTCTATTACTTTATCACTTCTAACCATGAGTTCAACTGACAAAGTTCAATTTTTCAGACTGCATAATATAACATCACAAAATAATCAGTCAAGTACAAATTACACATGCATCAATCACCAAAGGAAATAAGCAGAGTCCACACCTGTGACTCCAGCTTGGATCTTGCATCACATTTGTCACTTTCACATAAGGCCTCCAATTCCTCAGCATGTTTTAGAGCCTTCTTTAGCCTAGTGATTACGTGAAAACCTTTCCGTCTCTCGGAGTTGGCCTCCTGTTTAAGTTGCATGGCATAGCTCCATGCACGCTCCGCTGAGACAAGTGGTATGTATAAGAACCTGAAAAGCAATATCAAAGGAGAGACCTGGTTTCACTCTTGACATCATGGGTGGAAAAAGTGGGGAAACTAAGAAATTTTGGTATTTGGTGGGAAATTTTGACACCTTTAGTAAGATCAAGCTTCTTGTCCATGATAATTTGTAAAATAGTCATTACAGTTCTCATCAAAACCCATCACATATCCCACATTTACAAGACAATCACTGTTTTGCACTTCTATCATAGATAAACATGAACTACATATGCAAATTTGTGACATGAAAAGAGGGACCTCTAAAATAAATGTTACCCTTTGTTTGCATAATCTTCATTCCAAGTTCAGTTGTAATGCTGGCACGCTTTGGGAGTTTTAATATGGAATTAGCTATTGACTACTCTGAGAATGTCCCCACGAAACACCATAATACACACTAGGTGTATCATTGATAGCTAATTTATGAAGGATTAACGAAAGAAATACAGAACATGTGCAACACTCCACAGTTTCTTGTCATTTTGGGGATGTAGCTCCTTCAGGGAGCAAAACTCCTTTGAGAGTAACGTTTGGTTTCATCCCTCGGCTCTTTTCCAGAGAGTCAAGGAACTTTGGGAAAACTACTCTGTTGTTACATGTATAAGGAGCTGATGTTTGAGCAGAGGGGATAGTGTAATTGTAGATGACTTACCTGACATCAGTTAAGATTTCATCAGTGACTACCTTCTTTGCATACTTGTTTCTGTTCCTTTGTACAAACTTCAGTGACTTTCGTATCCTTTGAAGTCTTCTAGTACAGTAGCTCCTGTGAAGGAGTGAAGGGCAGGTATCATGACAACACATTTACAGTATGTGATATAAAACACGTGAGTTCTGCTACAAAGAACGAAACAAGGTTGTTATGCTCTCATAAGTGGTATACTGTACTCAAAACATTTGGTTCTTCAGTAGGTGAAGTTGTACTGCATACACTGTACTGTTCTGTTGATGAATAATACCATTTTTGACAATAAGTCCTAGTTAAATACTTTTAAGGAAAGCCTCTCAACTGTTATGGAAATGTTTTGAACCTTCAATTATTTTCGGAGCATACAAAGAGATGGCAGGAAGCACCCACAATTTATTACATAGAACCAAACCATTTACAATTGTTAAATAACACTCATTTGAATGTGTCCCTTTCCATTCCTACAATATTTAACTTTAGTGAAGCAACCCATGGAGAAAATGAGCCAGCAAAGCAACCATAAAAGATCCTAACAAGTGTTTCTGTAGGATCACAAGCTCAAAGGGGCCAGACACAGATTTTTTTTTTTTTTTTTGAGTTTCATTGATGGTTGCCAGCATCTGTGTGAAATAAAAATTAAAAAGGAAAGAGCACTGTGGGGCAGAATGTGGCCAGCTTGTCAATTTTTGAGGGGAGTATGCTTATTTCGAAGGACGTTTATTTGGAAGGGGATATTTGTTAAGGCAGGGCATTTGCAAAGATCAACCACATGAGTCTGTAACTAAAACTATGGATTTGCAAAATTTTGCTAACATAATCAAAGCTGAGGGGCATTGGCATTGCATCTCATTCCCCCTTCACCACCCCCCCCTTTACCCCATTCATATAAGATGCAGGTACACTTGTTATATGATTTTTGTGACCATAGCCAGTTATTTTTACAATGGAACTGTATGCCTCTCTGTTTTCCTTCCAACACATTTTATTTAAAAAGTCATCACAATGTCTATTATAAAGCCAGTTCTCCTTCTAAGGCCTTATTCCATTTTCTATAATCCACACGGACAAACTCACCTGTATCTTTGGTAATCTTTATGCCTAAGTCCATGCCTCTGCTGAGAATCTTTAATGATCTTCAAAACTGAAAAAGAAGATTTGTAGCAATAGTAATGTTGGAATGATTATCAATATTTATCATCATTTAAACAAACTCATTTACTTTAAAATAATTTTAACTTCATTTACTTTGAAAAAATAATTCATTGAGAGAAAAATTCATTCATCCAGCGAGTCCAGACACTATATTATTGGTTGAACTTTCTTCTGTGAGCTACTGTAGTGAGGTTTTTAACTTGGTCAATGGGATAATAGTGCATTGGACTAGCACACGGGTCAGGTTGCTCAGTATAATCAGAACAGTGGCAGTCTAGCACTGCACTGCATGTTCACAGTGTGTGTGTATGTATGTGTGTGTGTGTGTGCGTGTTGAAATCTCCTTCTCAGTGTTTGTTTAGTGTTATCCATTTCTAACTCTTCGGGACTGCCTATTGGCCTTTTCATGAGCATACAAATGCAAAATGTTTGACCATCATGATCAGACATGATACTGTACTACAGCTATCTCACAGCTCTGAAGACTTTCAGTATAGGCCTAAATATTACACTGTCAACTGTAGTACAGTATATGCTAGGCCTACATTTTTATCTGAAATCCTATCCTTGTCAAATTGTCCTGTAACTGAACTGAACTGGGAGTACACCATGGTCATGTTTGGTCGGAAGGAAAAGTTGACACTAACTAGAGTTCTGTCAATCACACATGTATCTTGGCACATCTCAGCGGCAATTGAATTCAAAGGAAAAAATTCATGTACAAGTGTTGCAAAGTAGTGCAATGACTGAATGCTTCTTAGAAAGATTCAATACTTTGATCAGTATCTTAAAGACGGATTAAATTGGAAGGGCAAAGAATCTGAAAAAAATTGACACATGGGTTATCACTGTTCACATTTTAAATAACTATCTAGCAAGTAGACATACAGCTGAGAAGGCTATGTTATTGTGAAAAATGAATGAGAAAGCTTGAAAAGATTGCTTTACAGGTAAATGTTCTAGTGAATGAAATATTTTACTCCTCACTCTTCCTCCCCCAAAGGCACTTGATGCTTTATGAAATAAAAAAAACTGACAAAATTTCAAAGCTAGCCTGAGCTTAGGTAGACTATATCCTGAACGAACTACTGGCATGGTGGGCAGTAGCCCCATAGAAAAATGTGTACAGCCTAGAACAGGGGTCAAAATAAGCAGTCAAATACCAGGAGCTACTTTCTGCCCAAATTAACTCTTGGTCCACGGGCTTTCAGGCTGTACCAGGAGCTACTTTTGGCGACCCAGGAGTTACTCTATATTTAAGAGATTTTGATTTTGATTTGGAATACACCTGGGTGGTAATTTCCATGAGGAAACAGGGTCCAGGCGAGTTTTTCTCAAGGAAATACTGTCCAGCATTGTTCCGGGCATTATTTCCTTAGAGAAAAATTTTACCAGACATTATTTTCTTAAGAAAGTAGCGCCCAGGGTACCATTTTAACCAGGTCTCCAGGCAATTTTTTTCTAATCTACAGGCACAAATAACGCCTGGATGCCCGCTTATTTTGAGCCCTGCCCTAGAAAATAGCTAAATACTTATGATGAGGATTTTACCAATCAGATGAACTTTACAATACACAAAAATTTGGAAAATGAAGATTATTATGCCACAAGGGACAAGTTGTGACAGGTGCCAAGTCTACAACCAGGGAAAAATTTATCCAGTATCACATTGCAATTTGCTATACAAGCTGACCAAACTGCTACACAAATATGAAAATGTGTAGCACTTGTGTCATAACCATAGGGTTTTCAGTGATTTACACTAAAGGCCTGTATACATGAGCAACATTCCCAAAATATTTCCAAAACTTTTCTGCAACAAAAGGTGTTGAAGAAATGTTGCAGCCTTTTTTATGAAAGGCCTGTACACACAAGCAACATTTCCCAAATATTTCCAAGACATTTAGGTACAGTATGACTCTGAGCCAGTCATGTGACACAAACTGAACTTCAGATTGGTTGCAACATTCCTGCACCATGTTTTCAAAGAACTGACAGTCATCTTCTGCAACATTTTCAAAACATTTTCAAATTGTTGCATACCCTGTCCACACTGTGCAACAAACTGAAAACAAGCGTGTTTTGGGTTTGTTGCAAGTGAATGTTTTGGAAATGTTTTGGGAATGTTGCTCGTGCACTGTATACAAGCCTTAAAGAAGTAAAAAATTCTTGAAACTGCTATGCAAAAATGGAATACTAAATTATTCCCTGATGACTACAGAATACAGGGCCACTCTTGAATACAACTTAGCATCCGGATGTGCGGATGCGATGTGACACTGTTTATCAAGCTTGCACCCCAAACTTTGACTCCGCATCCAAGCATTGGCCCATCCACTTCAAGACTGATATTGGTGAAATCATTCACTCTGCATCCAAGTATCTACGCATCCATTCCAGAATGTTGCTTGTGGTCTTCGTAAGGAATGGACAAGAATGAGTCATTCTCAAATTAGACTTACTGTACCTGCTTTATTCATATTCCAATTTCATTATTAAATCTGCCATGTTTACCCAACAGTTCAAACTTTGACTCCGCATCTGCGCATCCACCAAGGGGATGCTTGGAATAACACAACAAGGTTAAGGGCAAAGGAGGGCAAAAGCCCCATAAGATGCCCTGCGAAAATCAGACCCAAAACAAAACCCAAAACAAACCTAATACCCAACAAAACCCACGTACCACAGTCAGATTCTGCCACAGTCACAATAAAACTTGTCAATGTTTACCTTGACGCAGTTGACAGAAGTGGAATTACTGTAACAACCCACTTAGGCAGACTGTTCAACTCATTGACAACTCTTTAAGAGAAGCTGAACTTTCTGATATCAAGCCTAGAGAAATGCTTTACCTTCATACAATGGCTCGAACATGGGAATCAGCACAAACCTCTAAGTACTTACAATTAGACAGAGATTCCTACCAGAAAGGAATTTGAAAACCTGAAGCATATCCCCCCTTTTCCTTCTTAACTCTAGAGTAGTTTGAGCCTATCATGACAAGGGAGATTATGCACTTCGCAAATAAGCTGAGTGGCTCTTCCCTGAACTTGTTCTAAAAGAAACTTGTCCTTTTCATAGAGGATTCCAAGCCTGAACAGCATAATCAAGACGTGGCCTAACCAACTGCTTATACATATTCAACACAATATCTTTACTAAAATTATTGAAATTTCGCTTGATCAATCCAAACACCCTAATTGCAATAGCAGCAGCAGCTGCACACTGCCCAGAAGGCTTCAGATCACTTGTAATGACAACACCAAGGTCCTTTTCTGAAGTCACATTACTCAGAATACTACCAGCCATAGTGTACTCATAACTCAAATAATTTTGCATTTATCAGCATTTAAAGACATTTGCCAAGTCTGACACCATGTTAATAACCTAAGTCCTTTTTTTAACAGTGAAGCATCCTTCTCATCATTTACTTTCCTATAGAGCTTAGTGTCATCCGCAAGCTTACTAATACTAGATGTGAGAGAACTATCAATATCATTGATGAAAACTAAGAAAAGAATATGGCCAAGAACAGAACCCTGTGGTACTCAATTGTGGCTTTATTCCAAGATGAGAAGTTACCATTGACAACAATCCTCTGAGATCTACCAAGAAGCCAAGAATTGATCCAGTTAGCACACTGGCCTTGGATACCTAACTGATGCAGTTTCACTATAAGTCTACCTAATGGAACTTTATCAAATGCCTTTTGAAAATCAGGGTAAATGACATCAACAAAATGACCAGAATCAAGAGACAAAGGCCATCCTCAAGAAAGCTCTGTAAATTAGTAATGCAAGACCTATTAGGCAGGAAACCATGTTGAGACAGATTGAGTACCAATCACTATCTACAGCAAAGGATACTTAAGCACATAATCCTTGACCACAGATTCCATGACTTTACACACTACACTGGTTAAACTAACAGGCCTGTAATTGCAAGCCAAGCTCCCATCCCCTTTCTTGAAAATAGGAGTCACATTTGCAACCCACCAGTCAGCAGAAATGAAGCTAGAGTCTAGCCAGAATGGATCCCATCAGGCCCAGGAGACTTGCTAGCTTTTGAACTCTAAAGTTTAAATAAACCAGTTCTTTGGAAAAAAAAAATCATCCATGTGAATTGAGCTGTTGGAACCTCTCAAAATCCTACAACAGAAGACTCCTTGGTAAAGAGAGAAAAAAAATAATCATTCAACAAATTAGCCATATCATGATGGTCACAGACAAAAGTACACCTATTCCCTTGGAGAGGCCCAACACCCTCTTTAACTCTCTGCTTAGACCTAACATAAGCATGAAATGACTTAAGATTTACCATAACCTACCTAGCTAACTTCTCTCAAACTTTGCTTTACTGTCTTTAACTCAATTATTTACTAGGAGTTCCTGTTTCTTATAAACTGAATTAGAAAGTTTCATTTTGACTCTGCATTCGAGCATTTGACCTTTCACCTAAAAATACTTCCAGCAGACTGAAAAAAAAAATATGAAAAGTTCTGCACATATGAAGATATTCCAGATGAATGTTTCATTCTCAAAAGGCATCCAAACTTGTAAGACACCCTCAATTATCTCAGTAAAAATTTTGACTCCACATCCGAGCATTTGCACATCACATCCACCCTGGTGATGCTTGGAATGGACTTGGAATTTTTGAAATGTTTCATGTGATTGCTATGGACTTAGTAAATTTCAGAAGTTTCCATACATTAGGCCTTGGCCTATGCCAAGCATCCTCTTCAAATCCGCTCAGATATAGTCCTCGAGTGCCTGTATTACATACCAAGTTGCATTCCATGCACTCTGAAGATCTTCGGCATGGAGTTGGCATTTTCCTTTTGTTTTCTATTGTTTTTCTTGATGTAACTTCGGTGTGGGCCCAACATGGAATGCACTTAGGATTCCTGCATTAGGGCTGCTGCATTGTCATAGACAGTATTGTCTCAGGGGCTGAGTTGTCCTAGAGGGTGAGTTGTCATAGGGGCCGAAATGTCTCAGGGGCCGAGATGTCTGGGCCAAGTTGTCTCAGGGGCCGAGTTGTCTGTAAACTGGTTACATTCATACATGTGCATAAGTGTTTCTGGCAACTGTAATCCAATTATTCAGTGAGGCCAAGTTGGTGCCGATAGACCGTGGAGTGATTTACCTTCTGATCTTTATAGGCCTATATAATAATAGGCCTTGGCCTAGTGTATTTAGACTACTAGCCTAAAGGCCTAATGCTAAGACTGCCTACGGGTATAGGCCTGTAGGGATCATGACTATGCCAGCTGGGTATGTAGGCCTTGTCTACTAAAGGGGACTTAGATGTATTGTGTGTATTGTATGTGTTGTACTATAGCTGTAGTCTATATTGGACTTATAGTGATTACTATAGGTATTGTATTGTACACTTGTATGAGGTTTAGATTGGCAGCTGTTCACTGTAGCTGCATATGCACCACTAAGTACCATTGCACCTGCACCTGCACCTGTCAATGTTATTGTAATGTTAATGTTAGTGACATGCCAGAAAGGTTTAGCTCTCTCCTTGAGAGAGTAGTTACAAAATACACTCATTCTACTCCAAAGCACAGGTGTGTTCACATCTCTTTATTTCTGAGTTCTTTGTCTCTCCTCCACCCACTCTCACGGCCCCAACAATGGCGTAGTCGGCAGGATCTGTGAATCTTTGTGGAAGTCCATGGCCACAACTGTCAAGGAAAATTTGGAATCTTAAAAGCAACCGGTTGTCCATTGCCAGCAATCTGAGACTGATGATTTCTATTGTTGTGTGGGTTGTGCTAAGTACCATCCTTATTCAAGAGCACAAGATGACAGATACTAAACAACGTTAAGGTGAGATTCCTGAACGGTATCCTCATCTTAGGTACATGAGGGCAGATTACATTAAACAGTTGTGTGAAGAGTACTGCCTGGATTTAGTGGAACTAAAAACTAAAGAGGAAAGAGTAAAAGCCCTCCAGACTGTCCCAAATTTGTGTGATGTCACCTCTTCAGTATCCCAAGCCGTTCCCAGTAAATAAAAGTTGTATAAGCTGGGAGGTTTTCACTCTTTGGGCCCAGACGATGACATGGAATGCTATTTGTCTACATTTGAAAGACTGTGTACTGGGCAAGAAATTCCCCCAGATAAGTGGACTATGTTACTAGAGTCATTTTTAACTGGAAAGGCACAGAGGGCATTTCATTTACTACTTGAAAGGGAGAAACAAAGTTTTGCATGTGTAAAGAAAGCTATCCTGGCAGCCTACAGACTCACTCCCGACACCTATAGAGAAAAGTTTCGCTCCTCTTCGAAGTTGTCATCAGAAACATTTCGCCAATATGCAAGTCGCTTAGACTATCTCAGACGGTGCATCGAATCGTCGGATGAGCTCTTGTCTAGCTCGGAATGTGTTCAAATTATGGATAAGCTGGTGGCTGAGCAAACGATATCATCATTGGGTGATGAGGGTCTTCGCTTGAACTTACTGGAACAGAAGTGGGCAAAAATGTCAGAGCTGACTGATTTTGCTGATAATGTCATGGTTGCAAGGATTTCATATAGGAATAGGTGAAGGGAAGTTGGTTCCTCAGAAAGTTTGGTGCAGTCCCCTCTGCAGGATCCTCTTTGAGGCAGTCATGTGCATCATCAAATGGTCAGAGGTCACAACAGGACATGGCTAATATTCGCTGTTATACCTGTGATGAAATGGGACATTTCAGTTATAACTGTCCAGGTCCCGGGCCAAGTCCAAGTGTCAACCTTGTTAGGATGTCCAACAGTACAATGCAGGAAGTGTTGAGCAGTGTGGATACTCGTGTGTCTAAAGATTATCTGCGAGCTCCACAGTTTAGCAGATTGGATGGTGCATATTTTGAGGCAATGCTTAATGGAGAGAACATCCTTGCCTATGGAGATAGTGGGGCAGGGAAGTCCTTTATTAATCCATTATTAGTAAAACAAGGACATCTAATGCCCCTTGAAGAGCCTCTCAACTTCACACTTATGGACAAAACACCATTGGTTGTAACAGGGAGAGTATTTTC
>WURT03162639.1:0-10679 GCA_009936505.3 Holothuria glaberrima | reverse complement strand
TTAGTTTTATAAAGAGAACTAAGTAACTGATCACTTGGATCAAGATACCCTTGAGCGTGCATGAATTGTGATTGCTTGATTGAATAAAACAAATTGTAACTGTATACTGTCTGTGTGGGTATCCCTTGAAGTGCCTCTAGCCTATGGATTTCTTCAGAGCAATTTATTTTTGCTTGAATGTGTTTGTTAACACAAGATGTACATTGTCTGCATAGCAGGTTTTGTGAAACTCGGTAGATGAAGTAAACATTCACTGACAACAACTTTGATGACCATGTAGCAGTCACCAGAATTACAGGCAAACTTCACATTAGCTGAATTTTTTTTTTTATGCTGTGCTCATGGCTCACTTTCATTACGTTTAGCAAGGAACCACAGTGCCCATTGGGCTCTTGTTAACAACATCAAATAAATTTTTAGAACTAGTGCCAACACTGCCCTTTACCTACCTTACTCATGCCTCTCTCTACTGTAAGTGTAACTTTGGTCACTAACAGGAAAAGTATCTTCATGTTTTCATTGAATGGATAGTTTATTGTGTTAGAACATTTTTGTGTTATATTTACCTTTTTGGTATCTGTGGTGTCTATTGTAAGGAATCACCAGAAGTACCCGGTTGGAGAATGTCAGACGGCATCTTTTGTCATCCAGTAATGAAGTCAGGCTCCGTGACACACCACTAGCATCAGTTGCAACAGAAGGGAGCATTGAAAGTGGACTTCTTCCTCAGACAGGTAATGATTCAGTCACCAAATTTGAAACGTATTGAGCTGGAGTTCATGATGGCTGAGGAAAGAATCTGATATTTTTTTAAAGAGCATGTGCAGTCCTGCCCAGGAAATCATGTATCCATTTTATTTTGTTAAGTTGAATTGCAACTCAAATGCAATTTTTAGCTGTTTTTAGCTCATGCCCAGCCATAAGCTGGTATAAGCTATTGTGATCATGAAGCATTCAGGTCATGTACATCTTTTAACATTTGTGCAAAAAGTGCTATTTCTCACATGTTGTTGATTGTATGCTTACAAAATTTACACACATTAATCTATGGGTTGTGGGCTGTGCAGGGTTGTCAAGAAATATGAGTTCAATCGTCAATCAGGGGTCATGTTGGGCCATAGTTTGCAAATTCACCACATGCTTCTTCTCCTTTCAGGGCATTGAATGTTTTTGAAATTGAGGGTAACTAATACATTACGAGTGACATTCATATTGTCTGTAGGAGTTCAAGGTCAAAGGTCATTTGGGTTTTGTATGAAAAATGTCACAAAACTCTTGCAAGGCTGCTTTTGTCACAAATATTGGAAATTTTTTGGGGGGAACTTGGAGTTATTGTTGAATAGGGGGCCTTTGGTTGTGCCTGGAATATTTGAGGTCAAAGGTCATGTGAGGGTCATGTTGGGTCATAGTTTGCAGAAGGCTCCTCTGTGCACACACAGCAATGAATTTTTGTTGGAACTTGCCAGTGTAAACTTTGAAGAGTGGTAAAAGTATGATGCAGAGGAACTGTTTTTGGACATACTGCACCCCTGCATTTATCATCATTTAAACAATTTTTAAAGACTATTACAACAACATCAGTTTAGGGAGTGATACTACTTTTTGACTAAGCTGAATGCATATGTCACTCTTTGTTAATAGACACTCTTTGTGTGCATGTTTTGGAACTAATTGAGTACTGCCCCAGTCTCTTAGGCCTTACCAGTGGAAGCAGTCACTTGTTCATGTTACAAACCAGTATCAAATATACCTGAGCATGCATGAAGTAAAATTAGGTAAATGATGATAAGTACCATACAGTTGTAAGTGTATACAGCTTGGAAGTGCTCTTAAGCTTCAAAACTGAGGGTAGACGGCACAGACTTTTTTATCTCTGGTTACCTGACTAGAGGTCACTTTGTATGCAGAACTAGAAACATTTGTTCATATTTTAGAGATGGAGTATACTGTAATACTACTCTATGTAGTGGATATGCCCATTAACATATGAAATTCACATGTACAGATTAAGATGCAATACTGAGACACCTGTGGAAAATGTCTTATCATTTTTGATTTACATAAATCCTCAAAGGGTGAGAGCAAATCCACACATATGGTGTACCAGCTTGTGATTGCCACAGTGCTGCAAGAGTTTGGGCAAAACTAATTTATTAGACAGATTTATAAATAAACTGGAAAATTCATGCAATTTTCATAGTTTATACATGTGTTTCTAGAACACTTATGGCTTGGTCCCCTCCTTCCTCACTGTATGAGGAGTGAAGGACCAGGGTACAATTTTTTTAAGGGGGTGGAGGCACTCTTGTCAAATGTTTGGAGGAAAAAACTGTTCTCTAAGAAACTTAATGAGCCCTATTTTGGGGTCTACAGAGGCTTCTATTTTTCTTTTGTTGACAAATGTTTAGCTGGGGAGGAGAATTTGTTTCTAACATTTGGCACTATTTTTGTCCCTCTCAGCATCTCATGTGGGGGGTGAATTAAAGCTGCTGTTGCAAAAGATTGTCTGTCTCCCTTGCCCACAACATATTGTCTGTCCCCCTTGCCCTTCTGCAAATTGTGTACTCACTTTTGTGACAAAGGATTGCATTCTTCTCATTGCAAGAAGAATTCAGTTTACGTGTTGATCACACATTGTGAGACTGGTGTGAAATTTTACAATTTGTTAGGAGATCAACATGCTCTGCTAGCTGTGCAGGCCTCAGAGCAGAGACCAGCTGCCCTGGATGAAGGACTCACCAGCCAGGCAAGAGAAGTACGTCAAGATCACCAGAGTCTGCTTCATTTGCTCTTTCAAATTGCTGAGGACCAGGCACAAAGAGGTATGTCAGCGTTATAGGGCATAATCCTTGGTTGTGCTTGCACCATAGGTTGTTACAGTTCCAAGGAAGAATTGAGACTGCTAAAAGTGATGTCACTAACTTATTAACTACTTGAAATGTGAACAAACCTCATCATTTTCACGGGATACTAGGTACTGCACTGTGCATGTTCTGCACTGTGATATGAGAAACTGAATATTGAGGGATTGATGTTGTTGTCGTAGTTTTACATTCATGAAAAGGCTGCTAAGTCATACTCCTAACTAGGGTTGGGCAGTGTACCAGTATTCACATAAATACGGGTACCAGCCGTACCGGTAATGAAAATACCTAAGATATTTATGTGCTTACAATTACTGGTTCTTGATAAAAGTACGGATACTTCTTTTTTATGCCAAACAAAAATAATTGTACCATTTGTTTGATGTCACGATATGCCATGATTAAATAATTTCACACAAATATCCCACCCCTGAAAATGAAATCAACTCTGTCTTCCGTATCAACTACCTTGGTATAGAGAGTCCAGCTGGAATTCCAGCATGTCAGCTTGTCATTTTATTATGTCAAAGTCAAGCCTGTCTTGTAGGCTTTGGGTGCCATGTTTGGGGCTCACACCATAATATGGCCAAGACGCTTCCAACCATGAGTTATGAGTCAGTACTGTTCACAATACCAGTTCTGGGTATACCAGCGGAACTGGTACCAAAATTTCACAGTACCTCCGGTCTGACTCCTAACTTGAACCACTATGCCGGGGAATGCACTCCTTTTTGATTTCTTGCCAATGGCAGGCAAGGAATCTGTGTGATGGTGATGTTGTGTGTATGTGTGAGGGTGTGTGCAGGTATGTGTATGTGTGTATTGATGCCTTTGCTTGTAAACACGATATCTCAAGGTGGGTAACTCCGAGGGATCTCATACTTGAAGTGTGGATAGCTCATATTGAGTAGATAATCCCATTGTTTTTGGAGGAGTTTAAAGGTCATTTGGGGTCACCCAGAGGTCAAAAGGTAAAAACCTTGTAGACACGATATCTTAAGGAAGGTAACACTGAAGAATCTTATACTTAGCATGTAGATTACCCATATTGAGTAGATGATCCCTATTCCTGGGGTCACCAAAAGTCAAATAATAAATGTAAGGGATCTCATACCATGCAGATTGCCCATATTGACTAGATGATCCCTATTCTTTTTGGTGGAGGTCAAAGGTCATTTTGGGTCACCAGATGTCAAAAGATAAAAACCTTGTAAACATGATATCTCAAGAAGGGTAACTGTGAGGCATCTTATACATAATTTGTGGATTGCCCATATTGAATAGATGATCCCTATTGTTTTTGGTGGAGGTCAAAGGTCATTGGGGTCACCAGAGGTCATATGGTAAATACCTTGGAAATTGCTTGTAAACACTATATCTTAAGAAGGGTAACTGTGAGGGATCTCATACTCAGCATGTGGAGAGCCCATGTTGAAGAGATGAACTGCATTAGTTTTGATAGAGGCTAAAGGTCATTTGGGGTCACCATAGGTCAAATGGTCAAAACCTTTAAACACGGTATCTCAGAAAGTATCTCAAAGAGTGTGAGGGATCTCATATTTAGCATGTAGGTTGCCCATGTTGAGTAGATAACCCTTATTGTTTTTAGGGGAGGTCAAAGGTCACAAAAAGTCAAAACCTTGTTCACTTGATATTGTAAGGAGGATAACTGATAGATCTCATACTTGGCCTGTGGATTGTTGATATTAGCATGTAGATGGCCATATAGGTTAGATGATCCCTATTGTTCTAAGTGGAGGTGAAAGATCATTTTTTGTCACAAGATTTCAAAAGGTTTTGACCTTATTAACATGATACCTAAGTAGGATAAATATAAGGGATGTCATGCTTGTCATGTGGGTGATTCATATTTGTAACAATACATCATATGGCAAGGAATCTCTAAGACTTTTGGTTTTCCAGTTCAGAACTGACTGCTATCAAATTCAGAAAATTTGAAATTACACTTTTACTCATACACATGACTGTGTACCACTCTACAAGTCTAATAGGAGGGGTAAGGTGGTTATGTGTTTGAATTCTTGGTAGATTATGAGATTTATCAAGAAAATGTGCATTTTTTCTGTCATGTAATGAGCTTCTAATATAAAAACATTTACTTGAAAGATCTGAGTATTATTTTATTCAATTAATTCTGCAAAATGCTTGTATATTTTTTTATTTTTGAGTGGGCTTCCTCGACCGAAATATTACATGCAATGCTTGTCAAAATTTGTTTAATTTTGTCCAGTTCTGCATAATGCTGTCTGTGGTCTTTCATTTTTTCAGAGGGCTTCGTCCACCGAAATATCACTTGCAATGTTTGTCGGACTAGTCCTGTGTGTGGCCTCAGATACATGGTAAATTCTTTTTTTAGTTTCTACTAATGTTTTTTTAAAGTATTCAAAAAGGCATTATGTCACTTCCTCTGTAAAATCAGAATAGGTACCCTTTATCCTTGTACTGAAGGAAAGTTTTGTAAATTATTATGTACATTTTAGATAATTTTAGGATGTATTAGTGTTGCCTGGTTAAAGATCTTGTGACATGAAAATTACATAGTTGGATATTTGATGTAAAAAAAACATTAAAAATCCTGAAAACAGCTGCAATTCCCATTAAAATCCATCAAATATTGACCATTTTACAGTGTAATTAGCCTTTGTCTTTTCAATCTTTTTCAAGGACGCTAATAGCGTTGCTATTCCCTGAGGGGTTTATTATGAAAGTTAGACAATTGTTTCCTTCATAAATATTGATATCACTTACCAAACTGTAAACTATCTGATCAGTATTTAAGAGATAATTTATATAGTGTTATCAGAAGAAATCTTGACATTGTGCAATACTCCACATTATTATTTATGCATAGGCAAGGAGTTACTTCAGAAACCATCAAACTTTGAAGCCGTATATTTTGAGAACGGTAATAAAAGATTTATATCATTCTAAAGGATCTTTCATTGAAGGACTTTGATTCTTTAACTTAAAGTGAAACAGCTCTTTTTGGTGGCATGTCACCAGACCTTTAAAGAGGCTACATTGGAAGAAGTTTATTTCATGGACATAGTATGTCATCAATGTACATCTTGTAAATCATACAAAGTAATTTATCAATTTTACTGACAAGGTGCAGGAGACCCAATTGGTGTTGGACATATATGAGTATGACATGAAATTGTGATCTGAAAGCATTTAAAGAATGAAAGCTATTAAAAATATAACATAGTTCCCAAAATATGAAGGTGAGAAAAATTTCAGGAAGCACCATCTTGTGCTGCCCTCTACTGGCTATTGATCCAGGCACTATTTAGGTAAAAAAAGGATGTTGATAGACAGTGTAAAGCTGATCAAAATTATTGCCTAGGACAGAGAGACTGTAGTCATTTATGTATGTACAGAGCAGTGTTTGCATTAAGGTGCGGGATAGCACGATTCCCTCAGCTGTTCTCAAAATCCCTCCCAAAATAAAATACAAGGGGGCAATCCCCCTTTCTATTTTTCAATGAAACAATTGAATATTAGGAAATCCCCCTTCATACAATAAACCCCCCAGAAAATATGAATGGAGGGGGATTTCTCCCCCAGATTAAACTCCTCAGCACTAACACTGGTACAGAGCCCATGTTCCATTCTACTTATAGTTCAGTATGGATGTCCTCAATAATAGCAGCCTGATATTTTTTCAAACAATGTTGTACATTACTGTATCTCTGTATTAATGAAGAAATTTTGCTTTGTATACTAAAAATGGACTCCATACCTTTCCTTTGTTATAAAGTGTGCCAACTGTATCGATTTTGATGTATGTGAGAGATGTGAACCAGTCGCCCAACATGACAAGACCCATGTCTTTGTCCAAATAAGAAGACCAATTCCTCCTCTTGCCAGCCCAAGGAGTGCTCTTTTTAAGCCATTGTACCCAGGTAAGGAATCACAACACCTCCCATGAGGACTGTTCTTGAACAAAATATTAAAGGGAAATACTCCCATCAACATGGCACAGGCACAAAAGTGCTTTGTTCAATATTTAACCAATCAGATTTACCAATAAACCCTTTCAATAACTTGTCTTCCCAAAATAGTAAAAATTACAATAGGTATGGATGTTGCATCATTTGAAAGATTGGGTGAACAAATTATGCATTAGCTATATTGGGAAAGGGGCCTAATTTGATGGAGAGGGGGTGGGGAGCTGTTGTGACTTGCCTGAAATTGTAATTGAGGTGATCTGCTGCTGCAGTACCCCAAAAAGCTCTCACACAATAGACTGTCCCAGAGGAGAGCGAATGATGACTAAAATGAAGGGTAGTCATATGACCTTACGACCTTTAATGAGGCAAAAGATGATGCAGGCACTAATGCAAAAGAACTACAAAACAATATCTTCCACCAATTCCTATTCACTTCAATTTTGCTCAGGGTAAAAAAGAAGAAAAAAGGAAAAGGTATTATTTAAGCAGCAAAGATTTCTTTCTAACAATGTCCTTGCAGTCACATGTTGACAAGCATGAATTGATTTCCAATCTGCATTTAAATTTCAGAGTAGGCGGCTTATCAGGTTGTGGTTAAACTTGAAGTATGCAAAAATAAGATGGTGACCCACTTTTTCATAACCAAGTTAAATTTATGTCAATATTTAACATGTATGACGATACTGTTGCATATGCTGGACAGAAAAATCTTTAAGAAGTGTTTTTGGCATCCCCAGTCTCTTTCCTCTTCCCAAGTTTGGGAGCATGTGATTTTGAATTCAAGAAAAAGTGTTTTCTATTGAAGTCTTGAAATCATGATGTGGTTGTGATCTTTTGGCTGATTTAAGGCAAGATTCGTGTCATCAGAGTGCATTTGGAAAGGCTCACTGCTCTTGCAGATGTGTGGTAGTTTGTAGGTGACATTTGCTTTGTGCACAATACTAAGGGACGATAGCCAAATCTGGCAGACATGCACACCCTCTATTCGTTGAGGAACCAAATGAAATAGCAGTCCTCTGCATTGTCATTGAAGAAGCTGTGGGCTGTGGGTTTGGTCTGGAGAGTGTGACCAATATGCTGCATAGCAACCACAATAGAGTGACAGGATTTTATTAGTAGTAGCATGTTTAGATTTTATGAATAGTGGCATGAACAAGTTCTTCCATGTTTAGTGGCATTTACAAGTTCTTCCAAGTTTTTTCATGACTGTGATAGAATCAATTGTACTGGGCTCACCTGATGTTGGTCTGGTTGTTTGTTTAGTAAAGGGTTTGGACTTCAGGCATCTAATAGGGTCTTAGCCTCCTTTGCCCTTTAACCTGTTAGGTTATGTTATATTTGCACATCTGTTTGTCTTCAAATGAAGTGTGTTGGTATTTACACATTTCAACCTAACAAAATCTTCTGCAATGCAGGTAGTTATCTTTTGAAGGCTGAAGAAAGAGACAAAATGGTAGGACTTAGTTTGGCAAAAATGTTAGGCTGATTGGGTCATCCAACAATTTTGGTTCTTTAAAAGTGTATTGTGTAGTTGATTTTGAGTGGTCAATGGCTGTGAACCTTTTTTGAGTTGTTCAAAAACAAATTTTTGAATCTTAGATAGGTGGCATAATAGTGAAAAATCTCAGCAAAAGATCTGTCTCCCAACTGCAAGGATGCATACAGCAGGTGTAGGCATAATGTAGCATGTGATCCTTCCCTAAACTAGGCTGCATCCTGCAGGGTAGATGAAAGCATGATGTCACTCTAAGGAAATTTATTTGTTCATATTTGCATAATTGAAGGCTTTTAATGATTGTCAAGTTAAGACTTAGCACAGAATAGAGATTCTACAGCAATGCTGCTCTAGTTTTGTTGTATGCTTATTTCACATTGATGGCACTAATTTGCATTTGTAAAATTTTTGAGTGGGTGTGATTTGGGGTGATAACAGGATTTAAAATATTTTAGTCCATGGTCTCCACATGGTGTGCTGTCATTTATGAATAAATGATGTACACACCAAAAGAATAGTTATTTCATTTTTGGAGGATATTTTGACATGCACTACTTAAGAAGTAAGAAGAAGTAGATTTTTAGCTCACACACTACGTGTGTGAGGTTATAATATGGGGCAGATGGCGTCAACTTTTTTCAAAATGTTTTCAGCTCTTTTATGGATGGACGTTTTTGTCTGAAATTTTGGAACATGTTTGTTTACGTATAAAGCATTAAAACTTGCTTATTTTCATTCCAAATTAAGACTTTTACGTTTGAATTTGGGGTGATTTTTGCAGTCTCGAGTTCACTGTACCTGCTGAACAGGCAGTTGTTCTTGTTTGTTGTGATATTAATGTCATCTGGTTTGTGTTGTTGTCAATGACATTCTTCGTTCTGTGCCGGCGTGCAGGCGTGTTTTATGCTCTTTCTCATAGCTTCTCCTGCCTAGTCAGGGTTACCTTTATGTCGAGGGCATGTGGTTTATAGGGCTCAGGGGATAAGTAAAAAAGACCAAATGCAAACACGTTACCTCCCCCCGGTGTTACCCTGACTACTCCTGTCCATACATGTGCTTCTCGCTCCAGTTTTTTCTCGTAGCTTCTCCTGCTTATTCAGGGTTACCTTTGGAAACGACCGTCAGAGGGGTAGATATTTTCGTTATTTTTAATTTGGGAAATTTGATTTTTTTTGTCTAGGGCGAGATATTTTTATCACCTGCGGCCAGATCCTGTTTGAGGGTTTCATATACAATGATTCTGAAACTGTCTTCAATGTAGGTACAGATATGGTCTAGCCGAGGCGTAGGTTAGGCACAGTACTACAACTTAATGGTAAAAGAGCATTTCTTGAGCGAGGGATCAGGTCAGACTCAGAGGGGTGGGCCTAGATATTATTTTCACTGTTTAAAATTTGGAAAATTCTGACGTTTGCCTGTCTAGGTCAAGATATTTTATTGCGCGTTCATCATGAGCGAAGTAATGTTATTCTAGGCCTAGTCTAACCTTAGGAACTTAGGCTAAGCCTAACCTAGCCTAGGGTACCTAACCTAGCCTAGGCCTAGGCCTAGTTCTCACATACACTTTGTTTCCAGAACTAGGCCTAGGCCATGGCTGTACAAATTTTTTCCTGCAAAAGATCCCTGAGGGATCCTGAGTCTGTATGCGTTGCTGCAGTGAATGTTGCTACATATGTGTATGCGTGTGTAAGAACGTAACCAAAGCTATGGACTATGTCACAATTGAATAGCAGTGTAAGCCATGTAACATGCAATAGTGTGAACGACCTAGTAAAAAGATTTAAGCATTTTGATAGAATGTCCAAAAAACAAAAGAGCACTGCTTGTGCAAACCACAATTTTTGGACACTGTGGAGTATGTGCACGTATTCTTAGCAAGAAGGATCTAAAACAAATGACCCATAGAGGTCAATAACCTAGGAGTAGGCCTAGGCTGTGTGTGAATATTATGAAGATTGAGACCAGCAAAATATTTTGACAATGCAGTAGCCCAATTTTGTGAACAGCGACGATGCTGACCTAGTATGGGAAGCCTCAAAGTGACCCCATACGCTAGGTCAGCAGACTGCGGACTAGGCCTAACCTAGGTTTCGTTTTAGAGCGTGGCCTAGTATTATTAGCCCTCGGCATTAGGCCTAGCCTACACTACTGGTTTCAGTGTACTGTGTGTAGGCTAGGCCTACGGATGCGGTCTAGCCTAGGGTGGGCTACAGCTGTTCATTGACAACCTAACAACTCTATAGGCCTTCACAGTACTACAACAGTAGTAGGGGATTGGCCGTCAGAATGATGGCAGGCTCTCATTCCTACAATGCCTAGGCCTAAACTTTCTAAAGTTAGGCATAG
>WURT03162617.1:0-10680 GCA_009936505.3 Holothuria glaberrima | reverse complement strand
TATATACGAGGTACTGGCCGACGAGAACATTCGACTCTCGGTAGAGGAAGAAGCTAAGTAATAGAAAATGCATTCGACTCAATGTGCCATGACGTAATTTTCCCTTTATACACAGTCTATGGAGTTATTGCGCCCCCGGGCGTTTGAGCATCTCAGGGGGCGATGAGCGCTAAGGGGGCGGCAGGGGGCGTTTTGAAAAAGAATGAGGTATTGAATTTGAACCGGGTATTCACCACATTCCAAAAGGTTACCTCTAGCTCCCAACTTAGTTCATCTAAAAAGGAGCTAAAATGAAATCAACAAGTTGCGTAGATCTTACGATCCCTGCGATACTAGTTTGTGAATTATTTTAATGCCAGATGCCAGGAAATTGCATCTAACAGTGTTTATTATTAAAAAATTTCCTGGAGAGGACCCTCAAATTCCCATCATTGCCAATGAAAATTGTAAGCGAATGGGGCATGTAAGCGAATGGGCATGTAAACGAATGGGATATGGCTAAAAATTATCTCATCCTTCTTCCTCAAAATTGTAGTTTCTTTGCTCTCTATAGACATGATATACTCATAGAAGAGACAATTGAAAATAACTGTAACATTTTAGACAACTTTTTCAATGCACTATAAAGGAAAACTTTCAAAAGATTTCACAAATGCCAATTTTAGGTGAGCTAATTTTGTCTTTCTCATTATGACGACCTGAAGGGCAGCTTGAGTGGCCAGGGCAGTAGCCTGTCGGGAAGGAGCAAGGAAGGCAGCTTCACCCTGAGATTTCCAAACCCTAACTGAAAAAGTGGCCTACTTGAAAATAAAATACTGAAATACTCAATCTCCGCCCTCCTGATTATATTTTTTAAGGTCCTCAGAACCTGGAAAATCGCATATACAGGTTTCTCTTTTCCAAAACTTTCCCGGGGAGGTCCCCGGACCCCTGCTGCAGACAGGTTCTTATAAGGGTAACTAGCACAAACGAATGAACCTCCTTCTTCATGCATGATGCACACAATACAGATGAAGCGTATTCGTTGAAGAATTTTAGTATTACTTCTCACTCGGTGTCCGGCAGAGCATGCCAATATAAAATAAAGCCAAATGATAACCTTTGATTTGATGCTGAAATTAATGAACTTGAGTACTTTTAGTCATGTGTTCTCCTACCAAGTGATTTTACTGAATAAATTTTTCAAGTTATAAACTTTTCTTCTCGAAGTCTCGGTTTCTTAAGAATGAAATCTCAAGAAAGTGTTTAGATGCGGCTTTGAAAGTTCAGAAGGCTTCATTTACTTTACGGCAAACTGGAAGGCTGTTTAACAAAAAATAGAGCTATACACACCAACCGACGGTATCCCTAAACGTAGCACCATTTTGCATCTTAGGCATCTTACATACACAACTTCTCACCTTATCAAAGAGTAGGTGGGCTACCCCGGCCCTTAAACAGCACCAATCGAACAAAAACAAAATAATGATATGGGCACTAATGCGAATTTCTAAACACATAATCAGTTCAAAGTTTTGCCAAGGATATCAACTTGCACCTTCAAAAGGACCTCACAAAATGTCGTTTCTTCCCGTTAGAATCCTCTGCGTTCACCCCTCCGTCAGGACGGCAGTTCGTGACAAAGCCAAAGAAAGGATTCGCCTGGGTACCATTGTACCAACCATCATAGGTGCGCCAATGGAGGCTGTCAAGAACTGCCCCTTTGGGATTTCGGACAGGCTACGGCCCTAGTGCATTGTGGCAGAAGTTTTTCAATGCGTCATGCGACCAAACACCATCATTCTTTCTCTCACTCACAATGCAACCCCCTTGTAGCATCAAGAAAGGGGGCGTCCATTAGTAACTACTTTAAATACAAACTGGTCTAAGGTAGATTTTTGTAATTTCTTTAATGAGCAGATAAGGTTATTAGGCAATCGGAAGATAGTAAAAATTTGACTTACAGTGCTTTATTCTTGATGTGGCAATTTTTTAAATATCCGAGAGCTTCCGGGAGCTTTTGCCCCTTTGTCTCCCAATGGAGCATTTTCCTAGGATCCCCATTAAGGGATCTTGGGGGAGCGGGGGGCGGGACTCCACACGTCAATATGTGTTTTTGTCTTCATCGTTTCATGCATAGAAATGCTACGTTGTAACCCGGTTGGGGGCGTTTGCCCAGTCCAATTCGGTGAAAGGGGGCGTTGAGCTGAAAAATGTTGGGAACCACTGAATTACATTAAAGGGGAGCTTTCATATACCACCCCTCCCACTTTCTTGAAAAGAAATACCCCTTTGATTTATATGGTATGAATTTATACCCAATTTAGTGAAGCAATATCTATACATCGAAACGAAACATCTGTACATCCATTCATCGAAACGAAACGAAACATCTCATGTCACATTATAAAACGGTTTAAACCTAGATATTATTGAGTATTATGACTGTAAAGGCAAAGAAAAAACAAGGTACAATAATGTTAACAGTGCTAATAATATTATGACATCACATCTATACTGCTTGAAGCTTACTTTGGGTTAAAACTTAAGAATTGCTCATAAGGAAGCTTAAAAGTGCCACGAGATCAAGATATCTTGTCGGCTAATAAATGTAACATTTTTCAGAAAAATATAATATTGCAATACAATTTCTCGTCAAAAAACAGAAAGATGTTGAAATAAGAACTTATCACATCTCGTCATTTCAACAAATTTCTGCAAAAAATTAAATTCTTTACATCTTTAAAAGTGTGCAAAGCAACAATTTTCTGAAAAATGATAAAATGACAACTGATCACGCCCCGTCATTTGAACAAATTTCTGCAAAATGTTAAATTCATCACATCTTTCCAAGTGATCAAAGCAAAAATTTTCTGAACAAATTGAAAATATTGAAATAAATAAAAAGGACGAAAAATAGGATAAAAAGAGGGAGAGAAAGGGGAAAGAGGAAACTGTTAATGAAATTTTCTATCACAAACTTGTCGCAAACTATCAAAATTTTTCGTAAATTCTACCCAAAGTATCAAAATTTCCGCACGCTCCTCGCCATAATGCCATCCCAAACGTATTTTTTCCCAAGTAAAAATGCGGGTTCCATAACCTTCCAAATGCGAAATTTAGGCAATTTTGCGCATCATGGCCACGGTGTACCCTCCATGCCCGATGATCATTATTTGAACGATAATGCACGAAATTCTCCTAGCAAAAACTAGTTTCCGGAGGGGAAGAGGCACACGTCTCACCTCAGACACTTCAGGCTAGCAACAATCAAGAGCAGATTATGTGGCAATCTTAAAGCCCTTTATGAGCAACATTTGTAGCGTGATGTAGGTCCACACGCTTTTAAATGCATTGCTCATTACACACGCTCATTCAAAGGGTTCCCCTCCTCGTTAGACCTCTCTTCCAGGAAGACACCTCCGCACTAGGTGACAAAAGAAGGATCCACTCCGGGTGAAAAGTATTGTACATATAGATGTGCACACATACACCAACTTACTGGGTTTATCTTTGGTCGGATCATACGTTATCATCTATGTCCCCCCTCCCCCCACTCCACCAATCATCAAATTCTGGCGGCACCACTGGGGCTTTTTAAGTGAAAAATATGCTAATTCTTATTCTGAATGGTACATAATTACAGTCGTATTAATGGCTGTGATTTATGTTGAAAGGGGCATCAATTGCATAAATTCATGCGCTATCAGTTTCCAGAACGTTCCCATGTCGGGAGGGGTGATACCCCCTTCCCCGTTGCCACATCTTGGCCCACTCTTGCCTTGAGCGGTAGCTGGCTTCCCCTTCTTTAAAGTCCTCCATCAGCCCTAAGATGACGGTAATTTCGAGGAAATTTTCAACAACGCTTCCAGTATGCTTTTTGCTTCCTTTGGAGCACTGGACTCGCTTGATGCATGGGTGTGGATCATGGGGAGCGGACGGGGGAAGCGTCCACCTCACTTTTTTGAAAGGGGGACATCTCCAATAAGTTACCCCCAACTTTTTCAAAAATGATGAAAACTAAAACTGTAATGAATTCGGGGTTAAAATATAGAATATCAATTTAAAATGATTAAACAAGTAGAGTACTTGTATGATAACAAAAACAGAGCGATTTGATCGTAGTACGAGTAGCGAAAGAGGAATGGATTGTGACATTTCTGTGCACCCCGTACAGCTTGGAGCTAAATGATCTCGCTCATCAATATTTTCAAGCACAATTTGATATCTTTTTAAAAATGTTTGTCGATCGGCGAAGTATCTAAGCGCATATGAAAAAATAAAGTGGGATTTATTAAGTTGAACACCGCCAGAAACGATGATTTTTTATGGGATTTTTCATGATCGTTTTTCATGAACGTTTTGACGATACTTTCTGAACATCAGCCAATACGATTACTGATTTTGGATTGAGACATGACGATGACATAATACATGACGATGATATAACATAGATTCCGAATTGACACTACCGTACATTTTAAAAGCTAAATTGCTCCCGAATATGGCATCATTTGCTATACAGACACCTTCCAATTTCCTTTTTTTTCAAAGGGGATGGTGACACCCCCTCCCCCACTTCCATGTCTGCGGTCTTTACGCATTGCTCGAAATAACCTACAGCATCGTAAAGCCCTTCAAAAATTGCGAACGCCGACGTCACAAAATTCCATTCGCACTATTTACTAAAACTATTAAAACTTACTAATGCTAGTTGAGTTAAAGAAAATATTGGAAAGGTTTGTTGAGAGTCGACTACCATGCAATCGTAGAAATGTTTTCGCCAACTACAGGGACAAGGTTAAAGACAAGAATTTACAGTTTTGTACATGCCCATTTTCGCTTTTGTAATCCCTGTTCTAAATTTGCATGCATTTTCGTTTTGTAAAAGTCAAGTTCCGTTTTGTAATTCATACTGTAATTTACCTACTTTATTGGAGAACTAATACTGTGGAATTTTGGAATAAATACAACGAGCATTAAATTCCTTCCTTTCTTCTCTTTTATTCACAACCGTCCCTCCACATCCCCGTTGAACGTTATCATTAGAAGCAACTTGGTAATCAAAATACTGGAGTTTTCCGTAAAACGGCTATCCCTTGTCTTTAGACAAGGTATACCATAGAGGTATGATGAAAAGATTGCTCCTTGTACCACCTGTATCAAACTTTCGAAAAGGCTCTGAAATGCACAGCCCTAATCACTTATATAACCAAATTGCATTAGATATGAGTAAACATGCTAATGGTATATTTAGTCTAACAATTTACTGTTCACTTACTTCACGTTCACGCAGTGTGGTTCTAATTTACCCACAGAACTGAGTAAAAAATTCACTTAAGCAAGTAAGATAAAAAAAAAACTTCCTAAAATAGTAGAAATTCTTGGTGGTATATTCAATTCAAATTTAGCACCAAATGTGGCACCATTTTGCATCTAGCCCATCTTACGCGAGCAAAAATTTACTCCCTCCCCTTAGACCCCTCCCCCAGGACGGCAATTCGCAAATGGTGAAAAGTCCCCCCCCCCTCCATCTTTGGAGAAGGATCCACCCCCTTGACTTGATGTCAAGATATTTCAAAACATTTATTCACCTTTGTCGATTTTGGTCATCTTGCCTGTCACCACGGCAGAAGTTGAGAAAAACACTCACGGTAATACGTAGTTCAATTAGAGAGGATCGCTTCCTAGCTCTGATCCTTCTTCAGGCCCATCGGGACCTTATTCCGAGTACAGCCGGTATAATGAACTAAGGCACTTCGCCACCGCCTGCTATACACTCACGATTGTTCCTCATCAGGAGCGTAGCTAGGGTTTGTGGCGCCCGGGGCAAGAAACGAAATTTGGCGCCCCTACCCCATCTTCCTGGGGGCGGGGTTCGTTATGCGCGGCAAGGCTATCTAAGCGGAGCGCCACCATCGGTTTGCGCGGAGCGCACAAGAAATTTTTGGCTTTACAAACCCTCCAGAAGGCCGGAAACGGCACTTCCCGAGTGTTTTAAGCTGAATGTACCCAGCCTTAAAATATTATTTTATTAAAAGATGAAATTGCTATATCAATATCATGCTCATGGCAAATGGTAGGTCCAACATTTTTTAAAGTGATCTCGATTTGGCGCCCCCTAGAGGTGGCGCCCGGGGCAACTTCCCCCCCCCCCCTTGCCCCCTAGCTACTCTACTGTTCCTCATCGAGGTCACATTAGGGACCCTAAGAGATGACACCACCTTAAAAAATTACTTTTTTTAAGAAAATTCTTTTAAACTTGAATACACATTTTTCTGCACGCATTAGGCGCAGACTCAGAGTAAGGCGTTGACCAGTCCTTGCCCCATTGTTTACAGGCGTTATTTTTCTTATTTATTGCTAGTAATCTCTGTATGATTTTAAGGCGCTCGGAGCCCACAAAATCTCATGTAGGGACTTCTTCATTCAAACTTTTCTAATAGCATATCGTGTACCTCGCCGTAGACACATTTATTGTACTCTTTTTTTAAAGACTACGCTCTCTCATAGATGTAGCCACTTGGGTTTCGTGTGTCAGACCCACCAATGAGTGGGTCGAAAATAAAAACAAATGAATGACAAGAAGATGGGCAAGAGAAAGGGGGACGGAATTTCGAGAAAATGAACAACTTTTCAAATATTAAATAAAGACAAAACCCTACCAGGATATCTTTTAAAAGGTCATTTTCGGCTCTTTACTCACACTTATTTCATACTGTTTTGTCAGTTTTAATTCTTGTTGGAAGGCCTGCATACAAGAGCAACATTCCCAAAACATTTCCAAAGCATTTACTTGCAACAAACCCAAAAGACGCTTGTTTTCAGTTTGTTGCACAGTGTAGACAGCGTGTGCCACAATTTGAAAATATTTTGTAAACGTTTTGAAAATGTTGCAGAAGAATTGCTGTGTCAATTCTTTGAAAACAAGTTGCCAGAATGATGCATGTTTGAACCAATTCGAAGTTCAGTTTGTGTCAGTTCGTGTCAGTTTGTATCACATGAGCGGCTCAAAGTCATATTAAAACGAAATGTTTTGGAAATGTTTTGGGAAAGTTTCTCGTGTATACAGGCCTTAAGTCCCATGCAACCCCTTACATCACCCATCGTACCCACCCCTGCACGTTAGTCTGAGTAAGACTATAGTACACACACAATGCATTTTGAAGATACATGGTGAAATTCTTCGTGCTGCTTCTTTCTATTGTATTAAGTCCCAGAGCTTTCGGAGACGCACCAGGGGCAGTAAGCCAGGTTCTTGGACCCCAATCTCCACATGCGAGAGCTGTCCTAGTCCCACATTTACATATTGTCGTGCCCATCTGGTTTTTCCTCGTGTCTCAAATCTCCTTGCCTTAAGCTGATTGGAACCCCCACCCCACCTCAACCCCCAAAAGTCTTTCTTTGCATTTACAGGGTCGTGGCCTACAAGGGGTGGGGGTAAGGGACAAGCTGCCCCGAGATTTTCAAGCCGTTAATGGAAGTTTGGGTTCATGAGAAAGAAAACTGAAATGCTGAAAATTTCACTGTCCTAGTTATGATTTTGATGCTGTTAGAACCTGCAGAAATTGCACATAAGAATAACTCTTTTTCCCAAAAATTTTCCAGGGGAGGGCCCCGAACCTCCGCCGTAGTGCATTCTCACCTGACTTACTTCTCCTGACCAATGAACGAAACCTTTCCCTCTAACGTGATACTCAGTATGAATTCAAGTGAAACACTTATACAGGATAAAAATCTTTAATGTTATTCCCATACCGTGCGACAGTATACTTTTATAAAATAAGCTATGATTACCTTTAATTGTATGCAAAATTCAACGAGCATGTAAAATAAGTTCTAATTTTTATCTAATGTTCCATTTTGTTTTTAAATGTAACTTTATGTCTAAAGCATGGAATATAAATAGAGAGAATGTTTAGATGTAACTGATTGATCTACAAGGTATAGAAGGTGCAATTTTTCCTATCTGGGCCATACTTTTCAGTTACAAGCGATCAAAAAAAGAAAACTTTAAATAAAGAAAGTGTTTAAGCAAACAAATTACTTTCATATGTGAAAAAGGAATTAAATCTACGCAATTTGGTAGAACTTCCATTTAAATCGGACTTGAAGTACTCTCGTTATCAGCAAAAGAAGTTACTAAATTTGTGATTGAGGCAAGCAGGGGTTAAATCGCTTCCTCAAATTGATGACAAATGCTTTGTTCTCTCTCTTTTTTCAGTCTGTTGTGTTGGCCTTGAAGTTAAAAGGAATTGAAGCTCCCCATGGGGAATTTAACGTTTTCAAAATGGCCCTGCTTCTCATCCACATACCGATAACATGGGATTATGGAGGAGCAAATCGGTTGAAAAGTTTAAAAAAAACAAAAGATTGCTCATTAATGTGAGATTATGACGTCATATGTACTTGCTTCAAGTCTACTTTGTGCTGAAAATTGATTACTTTTAACTGCTAATATCTTGTGAACCAAACATTGGAATTCAATGCAATTTTCATCAGAATGCTTCGAATAAGTACCCCTCTAACATGTCAAAACTTGATTTGAGCTTATAGACCCTTCTTTTAAGGACTTCTAAACATATATTAACCAATTCAACGCTTAACTTAGTTTTAAGAAAGACAACACCATCTTGCATCTAAACTACTTCATATAGACAAAATTTTCTCGAAGTGAAGGGGGGCATTCCCTCCTCTTGCTTACACCTAGCCAATAATTAGAAAAAATCACTAAAAAATGACAATTTCCAAACATATATTCAGTTCAAAGCTTTGCCAAAAAATTGCACCATTTTGTACTTTATCCACCTTACATAAATGTTACTCCCTACCCTCTGTCAGGATGATTTAAAGGTATAATTATTAAGTTTATAAAATCCATTATAAAAATGTGATATCACAAAATTGTAACTAGGGTGTAAAAGCATTAAGCGGTACAGACGTCCATGAAAATGTGTCCAATGCTTCGCAACTTTTTGTGTAGATGACGTTATCCTCGACCCCTTCTATAAGCTGGAAAGTTTTGCAAGTGCAAACGTGTTGGTGGTGCTATGTAATTTTAGATGGTGGGCCAAAGGCCTTAAAAATGTTCTATTTCTTGACTTCCACAGTCCACCCCCCCCCCCGGAAAGTACTCGAAAATGACCAAGAAACATTGAGAATGATGTCCTAAGACATATTTTACATGTTCCTTCTTTCCAAAGTTGCACATTTATGAGTGATTACGGAAAATAAACTATTTTGGTTGCTAGGGAAGTTTTTCCCCAGTAACGGTATTTTATACGCAGAAATGATAAATACAAAATCAAAACTTCCAATGATGGCAATACAGTGTAAATGCCATTTCCTTCTCAAAAGAAGACTCATTTACATACACTATACTTTGATTTATTACAATAACACATTTTTGGTTGCTACGACAACTTTTCCCTGGCAACAGCAGTCAGAAAGCAGAGTAAACACTAAATCTAACCTCACAATTATGGAAATTTAGAATATATGTCATTTCCTTTTCAACAAGAAAATAATTTATGCTTATTTTTTGAAATAATCATGAAAAAGTACGTTTTTGTTTGCTAAAGAAAGTTTTCCCTACCAACAGTAGTCAAAAGCAGAATCAACACAAAACTCAAACTGCTAATCATTTAAATGTTTAAAAAATGTCATTTAACTTGCAACAAAAACAATTTATGCACCATTTTTAAAATTATCTTGAAAAATACACTGTTTGATTGGAAACCTTGAGAAATCAAGACAAAACACCTCAAATGACAATATCTACAAACATGTTTTAATCTTTTCAGGAGAAATTTGCCAAAATTGTGAGGATGCTGAGAAAGCACAAAGTTTTGATTGGTGGGCATAATTTTCTACAGCAACTGAAGTTACATAATACAAACTTTGACTGACATTAAAAAATGATTTCAGTTCATTAAAATATGAACAGGTTGAATATCAAATGCACTACACAACTACACAAATTTAACCAATACTGTTCTATGTCGGTTGTCTACTAGCATTTCAGCAGATCCCTTTCACATCTTGAAAAGCCTTCAGACAATCAAATTGAATCTTGGTCGTAATCTTTCATCTCCATGTGTACATTAAGTGTAAAGTGTATAATATCAAGGTGACCTGAATATGCTACCCCCCCCCCCTTCCCTCGCTCAGTAACTAACCTATTCCACTCTAGTTTCTTCAGAACCTGCCTGCTTCCATCTTAATGTTGACCTTTTCTTAACATGACCTTTAACAAGCATAGCTTCAAGCAGAAGTCTCAGCTCATCTAAGATTAACATTACATTTCAACCCCGTCATTCCATGAAAATTGGTTAAGTAGTGTCTGGGTTTTAATTGATTCTTTCACTGATTCATATTACACGAACTGAAAGCATCACATCTTCACATCATCTACGGAAGTATATGACTATGTCGTAGCATGACATCTTTGTGTCCCTAGAGTCCTTAATATTTGAAGGAAATTGGTTCCTCTTTAAATCCCAATGTTGATGGATACAAAAGATGAAATATGGGAGTTTTAAATAGATCACCTCCAAATAGATCTAAATAGATCATCTTTAGTCCTTCTTACACGCTCATCTGGTAGCTCAATTCCTACATTAGGCCGCGTGTTTGATCTAGTGGTAGAGCATCCGCCTCTCACGCGGGAGGCCCGGGTTCGATTCCCAGGTCGAGTCATAC
>WURT03162606.1:0-10680 GCA_009936505.3 Holothuria glaberrima | reverse complement strand
TATATATATATACACACACATATTCCATTATGTATGATGGAAATAAAGTTTCCTTAAAAAAACGTAATTAACCCATGCGAATAGTTTGTAAATAAACTTAAAAACGGTCACCTTTAGGGCAATGGAAAAAACTTGTGACGATACAATTTGGTATACCTACATAGAAATAAAGTGTTAAATAATTTGTACATAGTTCATGTTTTTGATGTGCAATAAACTGAGGATACAATCCTCAAAAAAATGTAGTTCAACTAATTAATAATCTTGCATTTAAGTATTTTGAAAACGTAGGCATCATGATTAAAGTTCTCTTTATATATGTAAATTGATTTCACGTTTTGTTTGAGCTACTTTTCCTTTCGTTTGTAAATAGTCTGTTTTAGTATTTTCTTTCGAAAAGTGTAATATACTGAGGATACATTCCTCTAAAAAATGGAAGATGTAGTTTTAGACAATGCTTTAAAGGAGCTTATTTATTGAGTTTGGTTCACAAAATTCTCACATCTGATGAAATTTACTCACATCTAGATTGTAAATGGTCCAACTAAAGATTCCTCATATCTGACACACAACTGAAATGGCAATGATAGGGTAATTAATTATTCAAGTCACTCGTTACAAATTCGTGGCCAAACACTGTTGCTATTGGGTACAAATCATATACAACCGTTGCCAAGAACTGAAGAAAACTAAAATTTCTCACAGTTTCGTTAACTATAGGAAGTGATACATGAGTATTGAGGGTAATTAGAAGCATCGTTATGCAATGATTCCCTTCACTGACTTACTTCTCACAAAATAGTCGATATCAACTCAATGAGCCCTTTAAAAATTAAGAGAAATGAAGGGTCACCTTCTGAATGTTTGACAAGGAGCAGAGACTTGTCTTTCAGGTATAATTTTTGTGTTGTTGCTTATATCCATCTTACAGTGTAACAGCGGTGTTATTTGAATAATTATACAGTTTTCATTTTTTAATTCATGATGTGCAATGAACCAAACTGGAAAAATAGATGCAGAGAGACATTTTTCATGGCTTCTTAACCTCGCAGGTTATCCGTCTTTATTTGGCCCATTTTAACATGAGATCAAATTCCCCCCTTTCGTTACAAGGGGCTTTGCTTTATCCGTGTGATCTTCTTATAAGATTGCATTTTCTTGATTGCTCGGCCAGTTTGGAAAATTACAAAAAATAAAAATCAAAAATAAATCAAAAACAAGAGAATTGCAAACTGAAGCATTTATGAAAAAAGGATTCGGTTAATGTCATAGTAGTTCGAGATCATCCTTTATTCCCACGGAGTAGTATTTGGAGTTCAGTTTTTAATTAAATATTGGTATCATGTTAGTGGAATTTTCAGTGGCGCTTGTCATACCATATTTTATACACGAGGCTAGTCGAAGGATTGCTCGTTGGGGTCTAAGGGATAATATTTGGGGAACTGAAATGTGGTTGAAACGATTAACAATATAGCTTGGGAGTGGCCCAAACTTAGTCCTGTAGTCCTTTTGATAAAAAAAAAACATTTCTACTCGGTTATAATGCTTGTATAAGGACAATGTTGATATTGACATTAACTGTTTTTCTTTATAGTTTCACATGCGAGATAATATGATGTAGTTTTCAATAGTCAGATAGTAGGCGGTATATTTTGCATATGGAAATCAAGATGTATCCAGGTTTTCCAGGGGAAAGCGAAATCTGGGGTACAGATTAGGTCTGATATTATAAATGAGATAAATTACAGAGTAATGACGGCGGATGCGATTTTCATCTTCAAGATGTTTTGATGCCGCTGGATTGAGGGAAGTTCCTTTCTTAAATTAAGAAATCGGAGACTTGTCTTTCATCAGTTATAATTTCTATGTTGCCTCTTATTTCCATCATCTTAACGCTATAAATTGTACAAAATGTATATTAATACATTCATAATTTTGTCTTTTTTGTTTGCAATAAACTTAGAAATAAATAAGCAAAGTGGGATACTTGGATAGAGTATAATAAAATGTACTGTAAGGCTTGGTCGTGCAATATTGAACTGTATTTGTTCTCATGAGAAAAAATTATAACAAAGAAAATAATGAACATCATCGTAACACTATTTTGAAATCGGGATTTGCTGTAGAATGTCTTTGTTTTTTTTGTTTTTTTTTTCATTTCTGTATTTATTATTATTTTACTTTTTATTTATTTATTTTTATTCCTTCTTGATTTCTTTCTGTTGATGTTTATACTTGCATCCTTTTTGTTTCTAAATGCACTTCTTTTGTAATTTTGTTTTTCAAATTTTTAGCTCGATTAGAGGTGTTTTAACGAAACATTTTCAGCGAATATAGCTCTGACAATTAGCCTAAGGCCACATCCAACAAACGCGTGACTATAATTGAAAGTCACGGCGTACGCGTTGAAATGTCTTAATACTTAGCGGATGCAGACGTCTGTGGGTTGAGAGGTTGGTCAGTTAAGTCTGTTGTCTTTTTCGCCACGTAGCTCCTTAACGGAGCAGAACTCCTTCGGGAAAAATGTTTGGTTTCTCCCTTTGGCTATTCGCCAGAGAGTCGAGGGGACTTTGGAAAAAGTAGTAGCGTAGCCGTATAATTTTCCATGGGACGCAGTGCGTAGTCGCTCCAGTATTTCATGAGGCTTTAAATACGGACTGACTGACTGGAGAGGTATAATTGTCAATCTCAGTTGAGTTTCCAGTGGGTCGAGAGTCTTTAAAGACTTTTGTTGGGGCTATGGGGGAGGGGGTCATTGCCCCTCAAAATCCATTGTACGTCACATATCTTTCGATAGTAGATTGGATTCTAATAAAACTGGGATTTGGATAAATTTGACGGTTGCCAGCACAGCATTTGCAAAGCATGCCGAAAAGACTTTATTCTGATGTGTAACCGATTCTGAGAGCAAAGACCTCGGGTGATTGCTATAAAACTGAGCTTTGTAAGGATTTTCAAACGTACTCAGACCGTAATAGCGCATAAACATTTCACCTACCACAAAGCATCAAAAATACTTGTTATGGGGCGGACTGGGAGTTTTACGCGGCCGTCGCAAATTACAGTGAGCTGCCCCTTGACTCAATCTAAGTGGAAGGCCACCATAAGTTGGCGCGTAGCGTACCAGAAGAGTTTGGACAAAAATAATTGCCAGATCGCAGGAATGGCACTTCCCATGCCCATTTTCAACATAACAGATTTCATTCAAGAGGATTTCAAAGAGGCAAAACTTACTTGGTTGTTTAGGATTTTAAAGTCAAAGGTCAGGTAGGGGTTATTTTGGCACAAAAGGGTCATTTTGGGATCAAGCAGTCAAAATGTTTCTTCTAATACAGATGCTGATGATTATAACACGTAGTCAGTATCATCATTGAACAACCACATGTAGGGTGTTCAGCAATTTGAGGGAAAAGGTGATGTAGTGGTTATTTTAGGGGCCATGAAGTGTCATTTAAGGGGTCATGTAGTGTCATTTAAGGGGTCACGTAGTGTCATTTTAGGGGTCATGTAGTGTTATTTTAGGGGTCATGTAGTGTCATTTTAGGGGTCATGTAGTGTTATTTTAGGGGTCATGTAGTGTCATTTTAGGGGTCATGTAGTGTCATTTTAGGGGTCATGTAGTGTCATTTCAGGAGTCATGTAGTGTCATTTTAGGGGTCATGTAGTGTCATTTTAGGGGTCATGTAGTGTCATTTTAGGGGTCATGTAGTGTCATTTTAGGGGTCATGTAGTGTCATTTTATTTCAGGGGTCAACTCACTTGTCTTCCTCGATACTGACCACTATATGATATTGTGATGATGAGATAGTGTTCATATCAGGGCCGTGGCCTGGGCGTAATCCCTTAAAGGGGCAGTTAATGGTACCATCTAAGCGAAACACCAAGTAAAGTGCCCCCACGTAGTTGATATATGGGAGGCGCCTTCCTTTTTCACCCGTGCGTAGGTGCCATCCTGGGGGAGGGACTGAGGGGAGGAAGCATGTTAGGCCTGGCCTAGGTGCAAAAAAGTACTATCGTTCATTGGCATCGTTTGAACTTATTATGTCTCTACAAATTTTCGTTATTTACAGATATTTCTCCTCATTTTTGGCTGGGCGGAAGACAAAAATCTACTTTTTAAACTAGATAAGAACGACACCCTGTACTCTTTGAGAAATTTTTGTCTGTGTAAGGTAGCTTGGATGAAAAACAGTGGTATCTCTCGTGGCTTCCCAAAGCTTTGATTTAACTATATGTTTAGGAATCCTCATTATTTAATTTTTTTCTACTTCGGAAGGGGTTGTTTTTTAGGGGAATGATGGCACCAGGGGCGTAAATACGGGGTGTGGGGGTGTGACACACCCCAGTGAAAATCAAAAGTCGGTCTCTGAGCGCCAAAAAGTCGGTCTCAAATCCAGTTCAGTATGCCTTAATTCAGGCGCGGAGCCAGGTGTGGGCGCACCCGGCGTACGCCCCACTTTTTTCGATGACCAACGATTTTTTGACCAACGATTTAATCTTTTTTTTTTTGCCTGAGCAAATGAGCAAATAGGTATGGAAAATATGCTTTCCAGATGCTGGGAAATCGCATCTAAGCGCATCTGAAATTCAAGTTTCCTTGGGGGAGGACCCCCAAAACCCCCGCCGTGGCTTTGCGCCTTCGGCGCTCTTTCGTCGGCCTTCGGCCGACGGTGTGTGCGCCCACTTTCTCGAAATCCTGGAATCGTGCCTGTAATTTGTAACAATAAACCAAACATGAACAACATTTGATACTTATTCAAATTGAAATTCGGGCAGAGATGAAGTAAAAGTGAAAAGATTGCCCGAATTTTCTACTGAGTTCCCGAACTTTTGATCGAATTCCCGAAAAATGTGCAAAAATTTTCTCTCGTTTCGCGCATGAAGTAGTTTATTGGTCTATTTCATGCACCTGAACAGTAACGAATTTCGGCAACTCCTTGAGATTCGGGCAAAAAATTTTCTGCCCCCCCCCCCATTGGAAGAGTCCCGTACGCCTATGATTATTACCTCCGTCTTGTAAATTGCATTGGCGTAGCCAGAGGGAGCCAGGGCCCATGCCCCCAATCGAATTCTAAAAATAATATTTTTTTATAATTTTTGTAATGGAACAAAAAAAATTGTCTTCAAATGATAGTAATTGTTGCACCAGATTGCATCTGAGGGTACTTAAATATTCAATAATTTCTCAAAGCTTAGACCTCCCCCAGGCCGGCAATCAGGGCTACGCCAGTGCTAAATTGTAATTATCTAGGAAATTCGGATCGTAAAACTATGTCAATGGGAGTCGGTCTCCGAGAAATGTAGTTGGTCCCAAAATAGTTCACACACCCCCGCGAAATTCATGTACATACGCCCCCTGGATGGCACCTTCGTACTCTAAGAAAATTTTCTTGTTATAAGATTTCTTAGATCCAGATGGTGTTGTCTTTGGTAAAGCTTTGGGCTAATAACATGATCTGAACATTTAATTGTTTACTTAATTTTTAGGCGGTGGCATGGCACCCCTATAAGGCTAGTACCCGGCGTAGGCTTGTCTCTAGCGCTCCTAGTGCCCGACTGGGGAGAAAATAGGGTAGCAAAAAACAATTAACTAAGTGAAAAGGTAATGACTAAGATTACAGGACCAGAACCTACCCTCAGATTCCCCACCCCTACCATCCCGTGCCTCTCAACCACGAAAGCCAATGGGACTACCACAAATGATGCCGTAATGCCACTTCAGTCAGCCCCCAAGTCTGCTTGAATTGTACATGTTTATGATTCTCTACGTTTGTGTACAACAGTGGGGATCATTCCTATAGGTCCGTCCTAGGAGAGGGGTCTTAAGGGAGGTGTCCCCTCCCCTTTAAGAAATTTTTGTTAGTTTAAGGTTGCTTAGATGCAAAATGGTGCTATCTTTGGGATATTTTTGGAACTGATCATATATGGCTGGAAAATGTCCATAATTTAGTGAATTCTAAGTTTTGGTTAGGTGAAGGAGGAGATTACCAGTTTCTTGTCTAAGAGAAGAATACGTTGTTAAGAAACCTCTTGACCCCCCCCCCCCCGGTGTGGTTACTTTACCGTCCTCTATTGGGGGAAGCTTTTTACGCAAAAATAAGTGCGAGTCCACAGAAACATTTTTGGACTATTACGAAAATTTCCCTTTACTTCGCTGTGCCTTATGAAAGGGCTTCTAAGGCTGGCAGATACCTGTATAGGGCCTCCTAGAAGCTCTGAATTAATTTTATGAAATGGGGCAAGGGCATAATGCGTTTTACCTGATATCCAAATGCTAATATAGAGTATGGTGCCGAGCACTTTATAACTATCGTCCTTTTTTCACTAATTTTGATCGAAAATCCAGACGAACAGCTTCCAACAATGAGGAATGAGAGGGAGGGAGACTATATGTGCAGTAGGTGATATATTAGACCCCCCTGACAGGTAGAGCAAAAGGGGTGAAAGATTAAAACGCGGGTTTCAGCATGTTTTATCTTTGTTAGTGTATTACCAATCACTATCTATACTGATAACGTCTGCGTGCGAAGGGGCTTTTTTTTTTTTTTTTTTTTTTTTACGTACTTTCATCCGTCCACATCATGCGACAAATTAGATTGAAAGATCTCATATTGATGCGAAGCCCTACAGATGTTAAGAGGCGTATCTCTGTTTTTCGGAAAGTGTCGTGATCAGAATCGATATTATACTTCAATAATGGTCATGAGATGAAGTGATAACCGTGAAGAATACGCGCGAAGCCCGCCGAAAGTTTTCATAACTAAGATTTCCATGACGAATCCTGCATCCACGCTCTGTATCAAAACACTTTCAAGTGCCCAACAAATCTATATGCCACTCAAAAAGCCAGTCTTTAACCTGGTAATTCGTACACAACTTCCGACTTTCGCTGCTGTGCTTCTCAGGAAGTTGCTATGGGAAGATATTGATAATAAGAACAACACTGTGGTAAGGTTTGAAGCGCGTGGAGCGCGCAAAAATGTTGGTTGTTTGGGAAGGATGTGCGAAAATTCTGATAGTTTGAGAAACATTTGTGATCGAAAATGATTACAATAAATCCATCACTCAATCGAAAACACAACTCACCCTATCCCCTATAGAAATCTACAGCTCAAACGCCTTTTGGGATCATTTTAAAATTTTGAGTTTTTTTTTTTCTTCAAAAATCGATTGGAGGCACGCCCTCCCCCCCCCCCCGTGCCATCGCCACTGAGTGTGTTACGGTTTTCCACGAACTTCAGTTCCGATAATTTTGTTTCACTTGCAACTTGTGTTACTGAAAGCGTCAAGAGCAATTTGTAGGCTGTGTAAAGGTAGCCCATATGCAGTGCAACTGATGCGCTCACCGCGTTTTACCGAAATGACATTAGAAACATTTTAATGTCTCTTCGGTAATACGCGGGAGCCCTCCCTTGGCTGAACTCTGAAATTTGATTAGGCCCCTGGGGATTTTTAGAAATATTATAAAAAGGCATAACTCAAGACGAGGAGGTGGACAGGATGTTGTTATTACTATTCACTTATTTGTCCCTATGGCGTCTAAATGAACAGGGGCAAAGAGAAGAAGCAGCAGCCCTTTGAGATGTAGAACCTGATGGGGAACCTGTTGTACCCCAGGCAGCTAGTGTTGAGTTATCCACCATTTCTAACCACAGCCCTTACTCTTAAACCGGAACATTGTTTTACAATCTCGTAGTTCCTATGATTATTTCCGAACATTGGCCCAAACGTCTGATAGGGGCCACTGATGAAGCAGGGGATTATTGTAGGAAGCTATGGCCCCGACAGAGCTCAGTCAATTCCAACGCACACTAGCGCTCATTGCGATCTTGTATTCCTCACTCTCTCCATCTTTCACAATCTTTCTTTTTACTTCCCTTCCTTAGTTGTTTCTCACTTTTTCTTTCTCTCACTCCTACCTTCTCTCGTTTTTCCTCTTTTTTCTCAGTATCTGGCCCAAGGCAGCCCTGAACCGAGCGGCCCATGCGACGATTGCCACTCACATGGCCACAACGGCCAGTCCACCTATGTATATACTTGTTACATGATAGTGTTAACTTCCAAATGTACAGTTTGCATAATATCCAGCGCGTCGGTGGTGTAATGGTTAGCATGGATGCCTTCCAAGCATTCGGCCCGGGTTCAATTCCCGGCCGACGCAGGAAAATGTTTATTTTATTTATTTATTTATTTTTTGGGATGAAAGTTTCAGAATGTGAATAGTTTTGTCGCAGTGGTGACAAAGTAAATTATTTGGAAGTCTAGATGCACACATATTTTGGAGTCCACTTTGCAACCGACAAACTTGATTATCTCTAAGATTATTAAATGCTTTGAAAATCGTGTTAAAGTTGATAAAGAAAGGTACAGCAGGAAATAATTTCAGAAAATATGGACAGCTGGGAACTCCTTTGTTACTTTAAGTAATGGGAACTTGTTTTTTAAATTGTGTTACCCTAAAACGTAGGGCAGTGAGTATAAGTAGAAATTAATTTCCTATGAGTAAAACATGTCATCAAGTCTGGTTTCCTGTTTAGCGCCGTGACTGCGCTTCGAGTTCTATCTCATACGTTTCTATTATTTGAATCCTGTAAATTCAATCTCTAATTTGAGTAAAAGCATCTTTTAATTCTTTGTTATTGTTTTGATTAAAGATGTAGTCACAAAAGAATGACGAATCCATGAGTATTTAAATTGGTGTTTTTTTCAAGTATGTTTTCTTTTTTTTTCAATTATCACTTTCTTTTAAATTGAATGTAAATAGTGTACATGTGGTTCTGAACGGAAATAAAAGTTTTCCTCCAAAAAAAAAAGAATGTGAATAGCTAAAGGTAATGGTTTACTCAAAGAGGATGCGCCAATTTAGTCACAGCTAGGAGTGTTATGTTCTATTCATTTATTTTTATTTTTATTTGATTTCTTAAGCATATTTGACTTTTGTAAATAGTGTAAATATGTTCACGACTGGGAATACAGTTTCCTTCAAAAAAATTGTTTCAGAATGTGTAGCTTTGGCAAATAGCATGGTGTCGATTATACTTACACCACTTTCAAACGTGTGCAGTAAAGTAAAAAAATGCCAATGAATAGAAGCATACATACGGAGTCAATTAAAGAAAAACATTTTCACGTGTGTTGCTGCTGCACTTTCCCGAAAAACTATTGTAAATTAATATGTTCCACCTTCGATGCTAGTTCCACTTCTCCATCACTGTCGCCAAGTGCCCTCATTAAATGATACATCATAACAAGTGCACTTAGACTGACTTTACTAAGTTCATCATGGAATGCTTCATTATGAGGCAATATTTGGTATTAATTTTTAATTAGGTTATAACATGGTTATTCCGGACAAACGTGTGATTGTGAATTCTAAATTACTAAAATTGTCATATGTGGTTTTTGTGATCTGTTTAGTGCATATTCGATGAGTTTTAAGATAGCTAAGAGCTTCTTCCTAATGCATGGTTTTAATTCTTCAACTTCTTCAGGGCCTCCGGGGGCCCTTGCACCTTACACTATCACCAGTGCGTTGCCCTAAACCCCACCAGAGGCCCGGAGCAACGGTGGCCCCTGGACTCCACGCCTTCGGCGCCATTTGGTATTACACCTTGGTTTGCCCCGGGCCCTACCCCCATCAGGGCCGATTCCACGGGGGCTAAATGTTGCCGACCCCCCCCCCCCAATTTGCGCAAAATTTTGTATAGACCAGTAGTGGTGAAGACATAGATATGCTCAGGAAGTATTCTACATGGCTCTTTGTCAGGCCCGTAGGCAGTAAGTCACGTAACAATCCTTTCTATAACTTCGAAGAAAAAATGGCGTGCGAAGCGCCCTAAAGACTTTCATCTTCAGTTCTATTTATCGGTAACGCTCTCCGTTTCAAACATACTGAATTTATTCAACTTTTCCACAGATATTGTTCTTCCGTGTATAAGCTTGATTCTAGAGAAACTGACACAAAAACGCATCGTTGCGAAGTTCTCATATTTTCCTATCTTTTGAAAGATTCTTTTTTCACCCTCGCCATCGTGGCACATATATTTTGTAAGAAAAAAGAATTTCCACTACTTGTGAGACTTTCCACATATTTTTTGTGTCTATTGCAAGAGAGGATGAAATTGCCGACAGAGAAGGGTAACCTTTCGCGTGCTTATCGTGCACGTTTATACGTACGCGCCCGATTACTTTAAGCTTTGATGCGACCTAGGGCTTGAGATATCATCCCCTATATAGTGTTGCGTTCCGCAACAGGGTTAATTAGTTGTGAAAAATTTGCCTTTAAGACGTCCTCTTCTACTGATACTTCACTTATCTAATAGAATAGCATAATCTGTGTTTATAACAGACACCTGCTTGAAAAGTAGGTCGTAACAGGACGCTGGAGGGTATGTAGGCTCGTGACGTATTAAGGCCTGTATACACGAGCAACATTTACAAAACATTCCAAAAAAACATTTCCAAAACATCCACTGGCAACAAATCCAAAGCATGCTTGTTTTCGGTTTGTTGCTGTGCAACTGTAGACAGGGTATACAGCATGTTTTGAAAATATTTTGAAAAGGTTGCAGAAGAAATGTCCTGTCAATTCTTTTCAAAATGTTTTGAAATTGTTGTTACCCTGTCTACACTGTGCAACAAACCGAAAACAAGCGTGTTTTGGGTTTGTTGCAAGTGAAG